>WWET01002304.1:50121-63346 GCA_011038615.1 Limnodynastes dumerilii
ACGTGGGGGGGGGGGGAAACCCCAACCTCCCCAATGGGGAATAGGAAATGAAAGTGAGAGAATAAGGTATCAGTAAAACAAGTTTATTAAATGTAAAACCAACATAAACAAAAAATAAAGTGCATATAAAATGTAGCTGTAAAGCCCTAGAGGCAAACAGTGAATGGGGCGCGTACCTAGATGTAAAAGGACCAGACCAGACTGCCGCTGATGTAAATACCCGGGATTGCGACAGAGAGGAGATCAGGTGGACGTGATCTCGACCAGACAAGGCAAGGATGCCTTGAAAAAGAATCCAGGAGATTTGAAACACGTTGGTGGGGTCACAGCAACAGTTATCTGGTCGAGATCGCGTCTACCTGCTAACAATATACATTGTTATTTTATTATTTATTGTATCCACACTAGCCCTTTTATGCTTCATTGATACACCACTGCCACCTACAGGATTTCTAAATATTCCATTTTAAGGTTATTATAGTGGTTTATTGAGGTTTATTTTTATGACTTCTCCTATTCATTTCATCCTCTGGTTTAGTTTAGATTATTAATTTCCCACCTACCTTATCCCTCCCCAGCGCCCAACACCATTATATTGTTATTTGCTATTTCTTTAGGGTTCCTGTGGTGTCCCTGGTGTTTATTGGCTGCTTTCATAGTTCTATACCCTTGCGCCTTCTACCCATATTTATACTTTTACGTTAGTATCATTTAGGTTTCGATTTAAATACCGGAAGTAGCCACTCATCAATGCTTATCTAATTGCACCTGTCAGAGATCAAAAAACAAACAGACGTAACTATTAAAATATGTAAAAACATAAAAAACTATTAGGAATATATATGTATCTAATAACTATACCTGGCGGAACCTGTAACCAAAGAAAGTTAGTCAGAGCAGATTCTTCTTAGGTGCGTAATTGCCCGATTTTTTAAAACTGCGCATGTGTAGTCAGTCTGACTACGCAATCTACATAGCCTTTAGGCACGTAGATGAACCATGTGCGGTCTACGCATATACGCAATCTATGTAACAAAACGATACGTAGATTACGTAAAATAGTTACTACGCATGCATAGTAGCTATTATCTGTAAATTACAGACGTATGTGCAATACGTCAGGGGGTGTGAATCCGGGCCATATTTTTTTAGTTAAGAGAAGGCATGGCAGCCTTTGGGGATAATTAGGTAAAGTGGGTGGGGGTAGGGATGTAAATTAGGCTGGGAGGGAGGGCTGGGGATTGTCCGTGCATATTTTCCCTCCTTAAAAGGGAAAATACGCACAGTGACTTAATGTTGCCTATGGCGCTAAAAACGGGGGCAGGGTGGGGGAAGGGACTGGAGAAATAGTGTGAATCCGGTCCAAAAGAGTGTAACATTCTATTACAAAAATGAAACAAATGACACAATCTCGTTCAAACCCTTTGGTTTTAAATTTCAGCTCTATTTAAAACTGATTTGTGAATATCAATAACGTTTGCAAATATTACAAACTTAAATGCATATTATAATGGTTACACAAAAACCATTTGTTATTTATTTAGAGAACACATAGCACTAATTTCTGCTACTATAGCACTTACATATAAAAGCCTTTAAAATAGCAGCACTGGGGGTTCCACTGTTCATCCTTTTTGTTTTGAAAGGGCCCTACTCATGTGTAGTTTGTATGTTCTTCCATTGTTTGCATTGGTTTAATCAAAGTGCTCTTGCTCTGCCCGACACCCCAAAGATGTTCTGGTATATTAATGGAAATCTTAATAATAAAAAAGTGATCTTTTGTGTGTTATTATCTGCATTGCATGGTAGTTTAGGCATTATATATAAAATATACATAAGCAGGTAATAGCTACCAGGACTTCCTGAGATTAAGTACCTTTGATTTATTGAGTAGTGTCAGTGCTGTTATTTATCTCTACATCTTAGTGGTAAGGCAAGGTTGTGAACCCTTTGTTTATATGTGATTATGTTTCTAAAGAAATAAAACTGACAGTCATAATCATCATCAGTTACAGTAACTGCTCTCTCTAGAATACACCTGAGCTTGTTCCTCATTCTAGCTGATTAGTCCTATGACAAATTCTGTTTCTACATACAGTCTTTCTATCAACTAGAATGGGTTTCCTTTTGTCATTGGCTCCCAGTTGCACCAAAACCCATTTGGTGGTGAGTGAGGAGCTGAGTACTTAGATGAATAGTCTTATTAGTAGCCAGCTGTTATCCTGGGACCATCTTGTATGCAGTCACCTTGATGAAGTAGTCCTGTATGTGGTTGACTATTCCAATCCCACAGGAAATTGTGCAGATGTCAGGAACAATCAGAAATAATACAATGCTTATGAAGGGGCAGCATATATAGACTATGGAGCAATTCCTATATAGTGTATTTACAGATAGAGAATGGTGCTTGTAGCTGCCTAAATAAAGTAATTTAGGACCTGATTCAGAGATTGAAAATAAGAGAAAAAAGATGTTCCTGGGCAAAACCATGTTGATTTCAGGGGGAGTCAAGTTAATTGCATTCTTTGCATGCAGGGATATATCTATGAATTGCTTACAGCACACAGATACTGACCAGCTTTATACTGTTATTTAGACTTGGTATAGGAAACATCACCTCTCAACTCTAATACTGTTTGCAACAGATGAAATATGGTTCCCCTGAAATTAACATGGTTGAGCCCAGGAGTAGCTTTCCTCTCTTATTTTCAATCTCTGAATCAAATCCTTAGTTCTTGGAACCACTACTTGACAAAATGATGAATTTGAACCTGTTTCGGAGCTGATGAATATACAATGGCTTTTTCAGAATGCCATATTAAGCTAGGCTAGCAGGTCAGTCATGACACTCTATAAGGCTGATGATTAGGAGACTGTAAATTTAGTCTAAACTATTATTAATATTAATTTGACTCCCAATTTACTTGCAGAGTGAAACACACAATGGAACATCACTAGCAAGATCTGACCTACCAAAACTTTTTCAACTATTTATTAATTTAATGAATTCCAAATTCATATGACCTAGAGCTGTGTAAATAAATTGCAAACTGATTATATAAATAATAAAGGTTAGCCTTCCCTACCAAGATAAAAGAAGGCTCTCTTGCTTGCAATCACTCAGAAACTGTCTATTTTTTATTCAGTTTTTTTTGTTTATTGTTACAAATACAGAATAAAAATCATAGACATATTTGACCTGGCTATACATTTAAGAATATTGAAATATATTAAAGTCCACAAGCTATTTTTAATTTATAACCATGCTTTATTGTAATTTTTTTAAATCTAGTTTTTTTAAATATATATTTATTTTATTGCAGCACAAACTTAATACAGTGTACATGAGAACAGTCTGTAAGCTACAATTTGATAGCTCAGCAATATCCTGCAAGATTATACATTGTACAAATCAGCAAAATATTACAACAAAATATAAAAAAAAAAACAACAATCCGATGTGGAATGTAACATAGTGGCATATATTGATAATGAAACAGCGCATAACAAGCAACAAAAGAGAAAAGTAGGGAAATAAAAGAAAGAGTATTAGCTACATATATAGTGCAGGTGAATAAATAACGCCTCTGATAAGCGCTGTGTAGAGTCCCTAAAAAATCGGCTGGGTATGCAAATAAACAAGGCAAATAACAGCAAGTGTTAAAAGGATTCGGTGTTGATTGTTCAGTAAATCTATTAAACTCCCCACCAATGAAAACATGTAAATATAAAAAAGAAAAAGTGGATTAATATCAGGTTTATTATACAATATAAACAAATAAAACAATGCGGAGACCGGAGTCTCCTGTAGCACTTAAAAACAGAGCGCTCCTACCCAGTGGTAAGGAATGGAAAAGAGTTCGGAACAACTTCTGCTGGACGTGAAACCTGGGAATAGTCTTGATGGAAATCACAAGGGGACTGCAAGTAGACCGTCCGATAAGAAGAAGCTGCTCTGTCAAACAAGTCCTGGATCACACTGACGCGTTTCAAGGGGTCGCCTCTTTCTCAAAGTGGTTATTCTTGTGACGTGGGGCCGGAGTTTAAAGTCAGCCAGGAAATCTGATTGGCTAACAGTGTACACACCTGCCGAATATTGCTTGACTAATAAAATCTAACTGAATAAAATGACCGTGGGGATAATAACAATACAAACTCCAAATAATAAATACAGACTTACTACATACAGCTGTATCAAACAAAGGGGACATTATGAAAATGAATCTGATAATGAAAACCCGCAATTGTATATATCCTCCACACGTGGATTGATAATAGTAGGGTATGTTAAATCCAAATCAGACTTGTCAATTTAGTAAACAATGACCACAATAAATAAATACTTCACATGGAAAATAAATACAGTTTTGTACATAACATAATAAATTATATAAATAAATAAACCATGCGTAAAATCATAAAATGGCAAGGTCAATATATTGCAAGAAACATAAATAATACATAAAAACTCGTAATAAATAATCACTAAAAACTATACCTAACATAACAGAGAATATAGTAATCGAACAGGGATATGAATGCTACCATTCCTTATTGGACAAAACATTCTTAAGCAATGTAGCAATGGTTCTACAGGTATAGGGCATTGTACATTAACATGAGTGTGTGTTTACTAATATATTATTACAAGATTATGTAAACTTTTTTACAATAAAATAATACATCATTCTATTAAAATACAATGAAAAGGACCTGAACCATAAAACAACATCAAATAGGGATAAATATACAGATAATAGAAACAGATAGAAACTCATCCTAAAGTGGGGTATGATACATAAGTGCATACATGTGGAAAATCACTCTGGTATCATGAGATAGGAGTGAAGGAAAAGTGGCCACAAAGGAACAGTGAAACCTATTGTCCTAATACCTCAAAGACCTACCATCTGTCTAACTTGAAACAATAGAAACTATTGTATATAAAAGTATGTATCTCATAAAAGGCATACATAAGAACCTATCTCACATAGCTATAAATCGAAAAATTGTAAAAATGGTAATGTTAAAAAAAGGGGGGGATATAATTAAAAAATATCTAAATTGACTGAGATATAGGCTCAAGAATCATAACCTGAAGATGCACAAATTAAAACAAATAGATACCCATGAACATAGAAAGAAGGACTGTGTAGCTGTCACAATAGTTAACCTGGGAAAGTTGGGTCCAAAAAAGGGGAAAAAACTTAACCATAATAGAGCTACTGTGCATCTTAAAAGAACATAACCAAAATAATACTTATATTAATTTATATAAATATATATAAAAATGTTATATTAAAATAAAAATTAATTCCCAAGAGAGTATAAATAAAAAAATCAATAAATGGTCTAAAAGATAAAAGCAGAAAAAGCAGAAAAAAATTAAGCAGATCTGATTTACAGATTATAAGGGGAGGGGGGGAAAGGTTTTCACTCCACTTACGGTACCTGGTCTTCACAGAGGGTCTCCCTTCATGGTACTGGCCAGTCCAGTATCTAGTGCAAACATGATGATTTGTTGTCCTCTGCAAACCAGAGGTTCAACTACCGTGTATGTTTATGATGGGGATGGGAGGGTACTCAGTAAGGTCCTAGTCTCATACCAGGCAGTGGCACAGAAACATGCATGTAATTGTGTTTGGATCGCATTGTTTAGCATAGCAATGTACCTTTCCCAGATTCTAAAAAAGTTCTTAACAGATTTTTATTTTGTTAGGGTGGCGTCAGGCCTCTCCATGCGAAACACATAGGGGTAGGAATAGGGAATATCGACTAGTAATGCCTTTACGTTTTTGGATGAGCTTCCAAGTGGACCACACTGACATCAACAACTAGTTATCCTGGATATCTTGTGAAAGGCTCGATCGACCACAGTATAGTAAGAGAAACATCAGGCATGAATGTCCGCTCAGGGGAGAGATATCCTCCATGCATTATAATTAACACCATTTCCCTTTATGTAGCGGAGAGTTTGGGTAAATTCAACTTACTAAAAATAGCAGCCCTTCATTCTGGGAAGTATGGAGTGGCCGTATACAGGGTAGAGTAATATTTATGGAATTCTGTTTGTATATCTTTTATAGAAGTACTCAAGTGTTTGGTTATGCTGTCGAAGGAGTGTTTGCCTTTCCAAATAAAGTTCTGAAATGTCCGGTTAAGCAGACATTTATGACCCTAAGATAACACTATGGGCAGCATCTGTAGGGGATACAAGAGTTTTCAAAATATGACCATTTTGATCAGGTTGGTACGACCTGAATAGGAGAGGGGTAGATTTTGCCACTTGATCATGTATGCACAAGCATCTTTGATTAAGTTCTGTAGATTAACTGTGTACAGAGTGTGATCATTTTTTGGAAGACGCAGGCCAAGGTAGGTCAAGAATTGTTTAGCCCACTTCATCTTAAATTGGCTTTCCCATTCAGGGTTGTGTGATGGTCCCAACCATAGGGCCACAGATTTAGATTGGTTTATAGTGAAGCCAGAGATTTGTTCAAATCCTGTAATGAGATTTAATATCCTTGGGAGGGAGTTTATAGGGTCAGTAATGTAGAGCAAGACATCATAAGCTAAAGCAGTAATTTATATAGTTTGGTTACCAATGCTGATGCACTCAAAGCCAGGTGTGGATTGCAATAGATGCAATAGCGGGTCTAACGCAAATTAAAAAATAAGGGTGAAAGAGGACACCCCTGCCTCATTCCCCTGGTCATTACCACCGAGTCACTCCTACCCCCATTAATCAGCAAATTTGTACTGGAATTAGTATAGATTAATTCAATGAAGTGTTCAAATTTTTTAACCAAAGTCCCTATATGCAAATATATCCTGCAAGTGTGCCCATGACACTTGATTAAATGCTATCTTAGCATTTAAGCTGAGAAGCAACCCCAGAGAAATATAGATTTTGAGTTAATTATTGCAGCCAATGCAGTTCGGACTGCTTTGACAGAGTTCCTGCCATGGACAAACCCCAACTGGTGTGTGGTTAGGAGGGAGGGAAGGAGAGATTGTAGTTGATTTGCAATGATTTTAGCCAATAATTTAAAATCCTGGTTCAGGAGAGTGATAGGGCGATAGGACGTTACCAGGTTTACAGGTTTGTTAGATTTGAGTAAAAGGATTGTATGGGCTTGGTTAAATGAGGGATATTGTAGGTGATCTTTATGAAATGAATTGAATAGTGAGGTCAGGGTGGGGGTAAGGTGTGGACGAAAGAATTTAGAAAAATTCTGTGGTATATCTGTCGGGGCCTGGGGATTTGTTGTTGCGGAGTGTAGAGATGGCTTTATTAACTGCCAACTCCTTAATGCCTGAATGTAAAATCTTTCTTTGTGTAGCGGAGAGTTTGGGTAAATTCAACTAACTAAAAATAGCAGCTCTTCTTTCTGGGATGTCTGGGGTGGCTGTATACAGAGTAGAGTAATATTTATGTAATTCTGCTTGTATAACTTTTATAGAATTACTCAATTGTTTGGTTGATTGGTTTAAAATGGAGAGAATGGCTTGTTTTTTCTTTTGCGATTTCGCTATATTGGCGAGAAGTCGCCCTGATTTATTCCCCTTCTGAAGAACTAGCTTTTGGTATAATCAAGATTAATTTAAGCCTGGGATAGTAATAGGCTTTCTAGGAGTTGTCTCACTGATTTGTAATTAGAGTGCTTGTTATCAACTTGGTATATTTTGATTTAAATTCCTTTTTCCTTTGTCCCTGATATGAGATAATGGGCTCACATGTAAGCTAACACTGATCGTAAGCGTAAAAACGGCAGTAAAAACGCACTGCGCATGCGCATAGTGACAGTTTCCGGTTGTACCAAAGACCTTTTCGTAGTGGCAATTCTGGCGTCCGTATTATTTGCATTTTTTCCGACGACGGGGCGTGTTTATATTACGAAGTTAGTACGGACGCTGGAGTTAAGGAATGTAGGCGAGGGGAGCCATTTAAATTGTACAGTATGGGCATGCTAAGCATCGTTTATACGCAATGAATGTACAGATGGCCGCGGGAATGAACACAAAAGTTAGGGTAAGGTTTGCCGAGCGTATGGATGGTAAACTAGGTACGAGCAAGGGGAGTACCTATTGCCATGCATCAGTGGTATGTTCGGCGATAATACGCTACGCACACCAGGATAGGTCTGGATCAGGCCCAATGTGTCCTCTTAGGACAACCTTGGCCACCTCCTAGAATAGTATTAGATTGTTCTTGTGTTGGCTATTTTTATATTTATACTCCCTCCATCTTGTGTTTAGGGATTGTTTAAAGTCATCAGAGGTGTAGAGATGGGAAGGGAATCATAGTCATCATAGTCTTTCTCTGGGTGTCATGTGGCATGGCTGGTGGCTAGGAAATTTTGGAAGTTAGTATGCTGAGAAGTATATGGGGATCTGTCCATGGCAGGGTCGTCTACCACATTAAAGTCCCCCATAATGATGAGGTTAAAAGTAACATTTTGTAATAGTTGGCTAGAGATATCCATAAAGAAATCCTTGGGTGGAGAATTGGGAGAACAGAGGTTAAGCAGGGTGTAACGCTCCATCCCAATAGACTTCTAGCAGATGATATCTGCCTTGTGGGTTAGCTGTAGATTGAATTATTTCGTATTGCTAATTTTTATTAAATATGCCACACCCCTGGTTTTTTTGCAATAATTTGCCATAACACATTTACCCCACATTCTAGGATACTAGCGACAACCTCGGAGGAGAAAAGCTGGAGGGCGGGGCATATATGTTATGAGGACTATGATCGGCCATGACTGTGTAAGTGGGATATGAGAGACAAACAAAACTCATGGTGAATTGAAAAACACAGGATTGAATTGAGAGCTGTAAATGATGCAGAAATACATTATACCGTACAATGAAGAACAGTAACATACAGATAAATGCACTCCTCTGTGTAGGACAGATTTAGCAATAGTGCAGAAACAGCATATAAATAGAACCAGCCATAAAGGCAACGACATAGAGTGAGAAAAACTTCAAAATTGTTCATTAGGACAGTGATCTGGGATGATACGAGTAGCTGCAGCTTTAGTAGCATTATCGAAGACATGTTTGACCTTTGTGGGTTATTATGTGATGGGCCTAAAGGCTAAGGTAAATTTCTCCATGTATAAGACGTTCCCATGTATAAGACACACCTTCATTTTGGGGCCCGAAATTTAAATTTTTTTTTTATTACTTAAAGTTATTGAACTCATCCTTTATCCATTTTGCCCCCTCTTTGTGTCCAGCCAGTCTTATTGCCATCTCTATTTGTGTGCTGCCAGTCTTTTTGTCCCCTCTGTTTGTGTCCAGATAGTCTTATTGCCCCTTTCTTTAGTTTCCAGCTAGTCTTATTGCCCCCTCTATTTGTGTCCAACCAGTGTTATTGCCTCCTCTATTTGATTCCAGCCAGTGTTATTGCCTCCTCTTTGTGTGTGCCCACCCTGCCTTTGTTCCCCCTCCATGTCAAGCCTTCACATCCATCCATTCATTCATTCCAATCACATCACAGCACAATTACCTTTGCTCTCCCTCCAGCTGTCTCCGGCTCTCTCCCCTGTGGCGCGCTCTGCAGAATGACGCTGATGTGACCTTATGTCATGCTAGCGTTATTTGCAGAGCGCCGGAAGGAGAGCAAAGGTAAGTGTTCTGCGGGTATCCCCTGTATAAGACGCACCCGGTTTTTAGACCCTTTTTTTTCTAAAAATATACATGGGGAAATATGGTAAAATGGTGTTCGTGAAGGGCTGTGCATATAGAGGCAAAAGCTCTTCTTTTCTGGGAGACTTGTGAGGAGAAATCCTGGAATATCAGGATTTTGTTGTCCTGTGTCTTTAAAGTGGAAAGGCAATGGTAGGCTCTCAGTATGGTCTCCTTAACTCTATAATAAAGAAATCTGGCTATCACTGCCCTGGGCCCACTGGGCCCATTGCCCTGTATTGAAACGTTCTGGGCCCAGTCTGTGCACTCTTTCAATTACAGTCTCCTACATAGAAGCCGGAAGCTCAAGGGCCGCAGAAAGATCTTTTTGTAGATAAGTGATAAGGGCAGTGTTGTTAATACGCTCTGAGTTATTAAGCATATGTTGTTCCTCCGATATGTTTTCTAGGTCATCTTACTTGTCCTCTAATTCCTTGGGCCTCTGAGATTGGGTCAGAATAGTATTTTGTAATGCAATTTGGGAATCATCAGTATCGCTTACTCTTTGCTCCAAGGCTCCTATGCATTTAGTATTGGACTCCATGGTCGTAATGGCGCTGTTGATGCTTGACTGTAAAGCATCAAAGCATATGTCAAAGGCCGGTAGTAATCTTTGTTCCATTAAGGGAACTAAATGGAGGGTCAATTCTTTGGTTGCATCTGCCACTGATGACTGTAAATTTGTCTGAGCTAGAACATTGCTTTAAGGATTTGGGAATGGGAGAGTTTGCCCTAGAGGTGGAGATGCTAGATTGGGTGTGACAGGGTTTGCCCATTGTGGTGTCATCAGAGTTAACAACGTTTCTTTTCATGTTCTTAGCAAAAGAGCCCAATGAGAGGCGGCAGGGGGCCTGAGAGGAGACTTATAGGAGGCCTGGGCTGTAAATGTAAGTGTAGGCAATAGGTGTAGAAGTGAGTACTAGATTAATTAAAGGACAACAGGGCAGAGAGGACTTATGATTAGACAATGTTGCCCATCCAGTGCGAATACAGCAGGTCACCAAATTGTTAAACAAAGTATAAATCACATAGTTATCACGAAAGCATAGCTAAACAAAAGAAATAAGTAATCAAAGTATTCAAAGAAGTTACATAGCAGTGACGAGATAAATGTAGGTAGATAGCTTCACCATGAAATGGATTGGAATAGAGCCCCTGTGCAAAACCGTGAGTCCCAAAATAGGAAATAGACGGGAAACCAAGGATATAAGGTTGGAGTGGAGAATGTTGTAAGTCTTTGAATGTAAAAAGTTGTCTACCTATACAGGCACACTGAGGCAAGTCCAATTACAGTTGGTCCAACAGGGTCAGTAGTAAGACAATTCCGATAAGGATGTAAATAGAGCGGTTATGTGGATAATAGAGAATAGGAAGTGCAGTTGCTGTTTATTCAGACATGCTGAGGAAATTCAGCAGGCGATCAATCCCACAGAATGGATAATGAACAGAATGTAGAAACTCCAAGAGGGTATATGCAGAGTAGAGTTATGCATAATAAAAGCAGGCTGTGCCATTGCTGTCTATTCAGACACTATGAGGTATAGCAAAGTTGTAGATCAAAAAGACTTGGGAGCACATATTCAGACTATGAGCTCAAGGTATTCTTGGAACAGTGCAAGTAATGGTGAAGTGCATAGCTATAGAGGTAGGAAACCCTGTAGGCCACAGGCAGACCACAGTAAAGGGGTCATAGGCAGCAGTTATATCCACAGTGACTCCAACTTTTCCACAGAGTGGTGGAAAAAGGGAAAGAATTGTGCTGAAGTGCTTGTGGAAGAAATTTGGAGACTAAGAAGACAAAATCTGTGGCCCAGAGAAATGTGCACTAGTCCCTGCTGTACCACTTTGTACATAATATATATTATATACAGTAGAACCTCGATTATCCGTGACTCGATTAACCAGCAATCGGATTATCCGTGCTGCTGAGCTCAGCAAAATCTTTTGTCTATTAATCTCTTGGTTTATAAAATTCCCAGTAATAAATTTGTCAAAAAAGTCTTCAGATTTTCTTTCTTTATCTAAAAGTGTCTCAATCCAGTCTTATCAAGATTCCTCTCCTATTAATCACATTCACTGCACCCAGGGCCTGCGGAATGCATGAAGGTGCCAGGCTGAAGAGGAGCACTCCCTATTTCCCACTTACTGCTGGAGCCATCAAACAGAAGTTACAGTTCAGTGGCGTCCACATGACTCACCCTGGCGACTGTTTCCCAGCACTTGTATACAGGCCACACAGTTACGGCACCTAGGCTGATCCAGTATTTTTATACAGTGGTTATCGCACTGCTGTCCCTCTGGTTTTAGCTCCTATCTTTTACTATATTCATCATTAGTAGTGTCTCTGCTACCTGTACCTACTACCTCTGCTCTCCACTGATCTTGCCTCACCATCTCAGCGTCTGTGTGCTTATTCAGAGGGCTGCAACCTACCACTTGCCTGCAGCCAAGTCCATTCCACCTGTCTTGTTGTTAGACTCTGCACCTCTTGACTTGAGTAACAAGTGCATTCTAAATAGGAAGTGCAATATCTCCTTAAACAAACCAAAAGGAAGGACTGAGGGACAGACCCAAGTTTGCAATATTGTTTTCCTGGGTGGCTAGATTCATATTAATAAAATAAAAAAGGTTAAATTCCTATCAACCATCTGGCCTTTAGGAAGCACACCAAAAAGTGCCCACTGCAATGAAGAGGACATAACTCCGAAAGTGGGATTCAGCATATCTCTTCCCTGCAGCCAAAATCTATGTAGTAATGTAACAAATGAAAGTGAACATCTAGGACAAAAATGTAAGTCTTGAATACCCTTTTGATAAAGCCAATGTGGGGGAATGATAGGCATAATAAAATAACTTTAAAAACATATCAAGATATTGAGATAAAGTTAATATATTTCTGAAATAGTTGAGAGCATTAAGGAGGTCCCTACATGATAAATTGGGAAATAGGCTGGTCCACAGAGAAAGTCCTTAGCCAACTGTGTAATGTCTATTTTATCAGTCTGTTGGGCTGGCACTGACCTTAATTCAGCAAAGTCATATCTCCGGATGGTCTTTAAACTGCCTCATTAGTGGCACACCATTGGGCATCTCCCTTGACAGCAATGAAATAGGACAAAAGTGACAAGAGGCTACAGACTGTAACTGAGTGGCATGCACTATCCAGAAATAAGAGACAATAAGGAATGCAAGAATGACTGGGCACAAACTACCATGATACAATAAGAATTTTATTATTATGCCATTCCATCTGCTAAAATATCTGCTTGAATAGTTTAAGTTAACTCTCCAGGATTGAAACCATATCTATTATACAAATGTATTAGGAAGTTTTACAGTTCTTAAATGATTTGTTGTTGAATGCTTGTTAGTCATATTAACCTTTAAACTGTATATATATTTTGATGGTTTTGAGTTTTGAATTTAATAAGTAATATAAGCTATCATCATACTACCTATTTATACTTATAAACATCTTTATGTGAGCTGTTTAAATATTTCGACAAGACAAATGCACACATATATATAT
>WWET01002304.1:133580-144966 GCA_011038615.1 Limnodynastes dumerilii
ATATGTGTGTGTATGTATATATATATATATATATATATATATATATATAGGGATTTAAACCTGCTTGGCTTGCCGCCGCTTCACCGTGGGGGGAAGGGAGGTCTGGGGGGCCCAAGAAGTTGCTTTATTGGGGCCCAGAATTTCTCTTGGCGGCCCTGCACACACATACTTGTACCTGATAACAATGAGGAGCCAGTAGTCAGTAGCCCAGGCCGCAGAGACAGGAAAGGGATCTTCTTACAGTTGCCAGGGGGCAGTTCCAGACGTTGTCAAAAAGAAACAGACAGCCAATCACGAGGCTGCCTGTTGCTGCATGGGGTGGAGGCTGTCTCACGATTGGCTGTCTGCTTCCCTGGCAACTGTAAACTCCTACCTCTCTTCCAACTAGTTTTTTAGAAGCTGCTGCCTCACTGAATGGCCCGATTCTGACACAGCGCTGCGGAGGCCTCTCAGGGGCAGGCCTCCACAGTGCAGCACCTGAGAAGGGCCAGTGACTGTGACGCAGCAGCTGCTAACAAATCTGCTGATCTGCTGCAACCCCCAAAAAAAAAATAAAAAAAAAATTACACATTTATTGATGAGGCGGTCTCCAGCCAGCCTCATTAGGCCACCAGCCTACTGGTAAAGCCTACCTGGTAAGGCCTATTACTAATCTGCCCCGGAGATGAGAGGACGTGAAGCACTGACACAAGATGCCCACAGGGTGTGTTGTAGGAGAAAATGGCACAAAGCTGCACTGAGCTGCCTACTCCATAGCTGCACAAGCCACGCCCCGTGCATCGACCGTTTAAGAGCTCATAGAAATAGACAGCTATGTGGAGAAGGGATACAGAGTGTCAAGAAATTAACAGGAGAATCAGTTAAACACCCTTTGTGTGCATGGCCTCATATTAGGTCACTCACCTCCTAGTCCTGCCATTAGCTTAGCTGTTCAGCTGGGGAGGAGTTTGCTCTGAGGCAGCTTTCTTAAGCCTGCTGGGACAGGAAACTGCCTTCTTTCTTCTTTCTCCTTATCCCTCCATTTTGTAGTTCTTGTTAGCATAGTTGTGTGTTGGGTGGAAAGCAGGTCTATTTTAGTTGTTTGATAATGTTGGTGCATTGTTTTATTTGGTGGTCATTTTGATTAGGCACTTATTTGATTTTGAACCATTGAATTTGACCAGTTGGTGTCTCTAGCCGTTGAATTTGTCCAGCTTGATCACAAGCACGTCTGAGCGGGTGGCTTCATTTTGCTACCTAGCGATGTGCAGTGTCTTTAGTGTTATAAAAGTGCACCTTTGGTTTAGTGGAGTTATTTACCATGCAATATCTTAATATGTAATTTTGCGGTATCTGCTAGCGCCCCATCAATTATAGTCGATTTAATCATTATTATGATCCTTTGGATCCCAAATTTACATAGAACTTAATCACAAGTTATATTTTAAATTAATAAATTAATAGTTTATAGTAGTAGTAGTTTAATAATAAAAGTGAAGGGTAGTCAGGAAACAAAACTGAGATACACTTACAAGAGACAAGCATATTGACAGGGTAAACAGGTATTGGATATGTAGAATGAACAGCATAAATGTACTCACTTTAAAAATTCGATGTCTACTCAGTGATTAACCTGAGTCCGCTTGGTATTTGCTAAATTATATTTGCAAATATTCCTTTATTATGAGCTACTGTTGTAATAACATTTTGTACAGTCACAAAGTGTTTAGTGGGCTTATTAACTCAATAATTGGATCTTGTTTATGGAGGAGTGCTAATAATTGGTAGCAATATGTAATTGTGTTGGCTGTGCTATATGAAAAGATTTAATAAACCATGAGCATGCACCTGTAGTTACACAAAGAAAAGTTATAAATAAAAGCATGTTATAGTTTAATGTAACATCTTTTTTAAAATAAAAACTGCCATATACAATTTTTTTGCCTTAATTTATTACTCATATATATCCAAAAATATTTCTGCTTTTAATCCAACAAGTTTGTCACAATAAAAAATCATTGGTAGCAGTACCACATACAAACCTGTTTGGCACTTTTCAAGCCTAGTGCTAGTAAAAGAATATAGGTGCAACAACCCATGTCTGGTCCACTCTAATTATTTTCCTGTTATTGGCACTAGACTTATTGTACAATTACTGATTACAAAGTGCAGTGAATGCAGCACTTTTATTTTAACTATATACTGTATATGGTGTACCATTCCTAAAACTTAATAGAAACTTCATATTATAATATGTGTTATTGCCAGACCCATAATATACCACATATGTGCTTTATATAGTGACCATAGATGTGTAATGTAAATGAGACAGGAAGGGGATGTGTAATAGTTTGGGGAGTAGGTAGAGAGATGTGTAATATAAAGGGGACAGGGACTGAGATGTGTAAATGTAACGGGGACAGGGGGGGACCATGTGTATGGGCGGGGTGCAGAGAGGGGGCACAATATGGCAGGTATGTCATTAGGTGGAGATCCCGAAAGTAAAATGTGTAACAGGAAGGAAAATAAGTAATGGGGAGGGAGATGTGTAATCTATCTTCATTTTCTTTACAGACTTTCAGTACAGTAAGAATCAACGTAAGGAAGTAGTTCCCAAACTGTGCGCTGCGGCTCCCTGGGGTGCCTTGGAATGTTTCTATTTTCTATTCTATTGTATTCTATTTTTGTATTCTATTTTGTATTTTTTGTCTTAAGGGTGCCTTGAAAAAATATGGAGACCCTAAGGGTGCCTCGAGAAAGTTTGGGAACCACTGACGTAAGGTATGAAGAGGTGAACCCCCTCAACAATCAATATTCATTTAAGTAAAAACAAAATTTCCTTTTAGCCAAAAAATGTTAGGGAACATACTCGCTCTACTCCCTGGCACACTACGAAAGGATGGGGTTTGAGGGCGCCATAGCCTTTACTTGCTCCGGGTGCCAGTAATCCATTCTACACCTCTGATCAACACTATAGCTTCTCCTGATCATTTCAACAGATAATTGTCAAAATCACAAGGAATAATTGGATAGTTTGTATGACCAATATCGATCACAAACTTGAAACATTACTTGCCAAGTAAATACAGGTCAGTTGTATTATTTGTAATATAGGGAAAGTGTGTACCCAGCTTTAGCCTTTTTGATGAAATTTATAAATATGACAATAAGTCATGCTGGCATTGCCACTCTGGGAACTATAAATACAGCTAAAAGCAGATATTAGTGCACTAAGATATTCTGTAGTGCTTGGCCAACCACTTCTAATAGTGTTCTGTAGCTAGTCTCTTGTAGAGGTGTGGAGTCTTTACCTGGGGCAGGGAGACTCAGCTGTCAGCGGTGGCACGAGATAGACGCACCAGTTCTCTATGGTGCTCCGGCGGGTCTGGAAGGATCCAATGGGGACCAATGGGGAGGCAACACGTCATGCTGGGATGTCTCTGCTGGCCAAAAATGGCCAGTATAGATGGACCAATCAGAGGGGGTGCAGTAGCGATCCAATCTGGGCTTGCCATGTCATTGACCCCGCCCCCTCCAGACTGCATAAAGACAGCCACGAATGAGAAGAAGGAGGAGGTGGCGCTGGGGTCAGAAGCATCCAGAAGACCAACGAGCACAGGAAGTGGTGCACAGAGGAGCGGGCCCCAGCTTTTAGCCAGTCACTTCGAGCAGTGCAAAATAGATAATAGGCTCATGGGTGTCTGGGCTGAAGTGCAGGTGGAGCAAGAAGACAGGTGCCCCCTAGACCACCAGGAGATTGTGCCTACTTCCATGGTACAGAGAGGAGATGCTTCCACATCCACTAGACCACCAGGGGATTGTGCCGATTTCCATGGTACGGAGAGGAAATACTGCCATGCACACTAGACCACCAGGGTATGTGACCACACCCACTTGCCAAAGGAAACTCTGCATGTTTATTTGGCTATATGTTGTAAGAACAGGAGGCCGCAGAATTTGTGGAAGGGGTTGTGGAGACTCAGTATGTAAGTCTGCAACACTGTATATTCCAGTGGTGGGGAACACGCCCTGGCAATACAAGTGCAAGTCCTGGCCCGAAGGGGTAAAACATTTATTCCCAGTTTGGTCTGGGCCTTCTCAAAATAGGGACTATAGGGGACATTTAGGACTGGCCTGGTAAGTATTGTTTACTAAGTATAGTTTGTTAATTACCATTTGTTCAGTTTATTAAGGTATATTAAATTAGCCATTCTCCAAAGTTGGGAATAAAGTGGGTAAGTTGTTGGGGTATTCCCCATAGTAGTGGCATTAGGACCTGATTAAGAGTGAAGTAGTAAGCCAGGTTGCTTGTGTTTCCCTTATATTTTATTTTATCTCTGCACCAGTGAAAACGTCAAGACCAGAGGTGAGTGGCTTTCATCTTTCTATCTGTGTGTCTGTCTGTTCTCTGTTCATCACAGTTGAAAGCAGAACCTGCAGACGAGGTTCTGCTCTGCTTGCCAATTGCCAAAAAAGAGGTACGCTGAGGCTCCGGCCAGTGATTATGTATACCTCGCCTATGTGATCATTTTCCCCAATTCACTCCTATAGGTATGATCCCTGTCTAGGCCCTATTATTTGCCTTGTGTTTCCTTTCAGATCAGGAACATTTATGATCAAAGGGTAAAGGGCAGACCCGTACGTCCTAACCATGAGAGCACAGATTTGAAAGACCAGGTTGGAACACTCAGAGAAAGGTGGGAGATTGGGGTGATATCACGCCGCAACAACAGCCCTTATATAGGTCTTGACATGGCACTGGCTGCAGCAATGGTCAGTTATACAGTTGGAATGTTTGCTGGAATAGTGCAGAATAGTACAGAATAGTGTAGAATAACACACACAAACTGTACACTTGAACTGTGCTAGATTACACAGACTTGCTGTGAAATCCCTACACCAATGACATAATGTACCATTTCCCATGGCCATTTTCCCACATATACAGACAGTTGGCGAAGGGACGTGTATGACCAGGATTTTAGAAAGAAACAAGAGGGCCCGACATTGATTAATTTTTTTATTTAGTACACGGAAGTGTCCATGCGCATAACGTAATATATGGCACAGGGTGGTGTGAATCAGTCTTGTAAATCGCAGGGCACCCCAAAATCATTCTCTCCCAGTCACAGAAAGTGCTTCACTTTTAACAATGGGCGATGCACTAAAGGGACAGGGAGCAGATTTAAACACGCGTGCACATATTGCGGAGCATCTCACCCAGCAAAGGATTGCCGAGCCATTCAGCCTAGTGCAGGTAGAGGGATGTCCGCAAACAAGCCAACTACCTGGGCAAGGCCCTCTCCCCCTTTATCAGGGTTTACCCTGATAAGGTTGTTGCACAGTTTTTAAGGTTAGATTTTCAAGTTGGTTTTTCACTTCCCATAAAAGGGGTTGCTAATACGGGATGCAGAAGAAATTTTTAATCAGCCACGCAACATGAGGAAATTTTGTTGCTTAAAATTGCAGATGAGGTGAGAATAGGCAGGATAGCTGGTCCATTCTCTGCACACCCTATTAAGGACTTGATCATTTCCCCAATAGGTGTCATCCGTAAAATAATGCCTGGTAAATTTAGGATAATTAAAAACCTATCTTCTGGGGCTTTAGTAAAAGATGTAACTGACCCAGTCGAGTGCAGGATAGTATACCACCAGGTGCTGGAAATGATACGATCGTGTGATGTGGGTGCTCCCCTAGCAAAATTGGATATTGAGTCTGCGTTTAGATTGCTACCACTTCATCTGGACTCATTTAAGTGTATGGCCTTTCATCTCCTTCAAGGCTTCTTTGTGGATTGCTGCTTACCTATGGGCTGTGCCATCTCTTGCGCTTATTTCAAGTGGTTTAGTACTTTCTTGCACAGGTGCGTTCAATATAAGTCAAATCATGAGTTCATGGCCCATTATATAGACAATTTTCTTTTAATTGGTCTGGCTGATTCTCTGGTATGCGAGCAAGTCCTTGGTACAGCTTTAGATCGTTTTAGTCAATTTGGTGTTCCAGCAAAGGATATAATGGAATATCCTACTACATGCTTAACATACTTGGGTATAGAAGCTGATATGGTGATTGGGATCTCTAGGTTTCTTATGGACAAAACTGAAGATTGATGATTTTAATGGGGTGTGCATTTGGCAAACAAGAGTGGCATCAAACAGGGAACTGCAGCTGTTCACAGATGCAGTCGGATCAAAATGGATTTGGGGCTTTATTTCAGGGACAATGGTGTGCCGAGTAGTGGCCAGTGTCTTGGAGTAAGTTGGGGATACTGTCCAATTTCATAGTTCTGGAACTTTTCCCAATTATTGTTGCGGTAGTTTTGTGGGCAGAGAATTTGCAGAATCACAGTATTTTATTTTGGTGTGACAACAAGGGGATGATTCAGACTGTCAATGGACAAAGAGCGTCTTCTCCTCCAGCCATTTGATTATTAAGGTTTTTGGTTCTTCATTGTTTAAAGTTTAATATTACGTTTTGGGTGCTACATGTACTTGGAGTAGACAATATGGTGACAGACGCGTTGTCATGTTGCCAGTGGTCACGTTTTCGGGAGTTATTGCCTGAGACATGCCATTCTAGTTTTTCATGCCCTTCTCATCTGTGGCAGATTGTGCAACCGGATTAGAGGAGCTGGCAAACAAGTTGTTGGCCCCAAAAATGTTGCATGCGTATCACCGAGCATGGGAGGAGTGGGTACGTTATAAGGAATTAAATAAACAAGGAGGTAAGTCGGATAACAATTTATTATTGGAAAATTTTTGGCAGGCATATCAAAAAGGGAGGTCGAGAGCGTCTATTTCCTCATTTTTGGCTGGGGTAGCTCACTTCCAGGTTGTTGGGGGGGTTGTGATTTAAAAAAAATAAGTTTGATAAAAAAAAGTAGTAAAGCCATGGGTTCGGGTTTGGCCAGTTGGTGAGGATTTGAGGCGCCTTATTGATACGACATTGCTTAAAAGGCTAATGACTATTGTTTTGGTGGCAAACATACTAATAATGGTATGTTGGAGTTAGTAATTTTAGGATTCTGGAGTAAGTGTTATAAATGTTTTTTCATATTGTTGTTAAAGTTTTATATATGTAAGTGATTAGATAAGTTAAACTGGAGGTACACTTGAACTTGAATTAATCTAGGTGTATACTCGCTTTCAGGGGGACGGGGGCATTTTATCTGTTTTATCCTCCAAGGAGCCTGATTGACCGTGGTGTCCTTTGAGGTTTTCAGGAGTTGTTCACCCTCGTTGGCTTAGCTCGGGGCCAGGCTCTCCCACCCCACCCCCCGTGGGTCAGGTGTCCCTAGGGGGCCCCACACCTGGCCACCACTGGACTGCAAATGTGAAGTAAAGACCTTGCATGGGGCTGCAGCAGCTAGTACAGTGCTGCCAGGTTCATCATTCCAGCGCCACTGTACTGGCTACTGCCTTTACTTCCCGGACACTGTAGTCACTGCTGCGTACTGCCTTTACTTCCCGGACACTGTAGGACTGCTGCGTCCAGGCACTGTGTATGTAGTTATTAGAGTAGGGGATCTTATAGGAGGTGCACCATGAAGAGTATAAGTCCCCACTATAACGTAAATAGTTATTAGACTAGACTATGGCAACACAGCACCGTTTTCAGCGTGAAAACAGCACTATGCTGCCATAGCAACACGTACACAGTGCCTGGAGGCAGCGGTCCCGTCACTGTGTATGTGACTACAGTGTCCGGGAAGTAAAGGCCCCACGCAGGGCTGCGGCAGCCACTACAGAGTCGCAGGGCTGATGAACCCAGTGGCACTGTCCTGGCTGGTGCGGCCCCGCATGGGGCCTTTACTTCACGCATAACAGCCTGGCGGGCAGTAAAAAAAATAAATTTAAATGTTTAAAGTTTTTTTCCGGGGGGGGGGGGGGCTGTGTCACCTAGGGCCCCACAAAACCTAGGGCTGCCCCTAATCCTAGGCATGTGCTTAGGACCCGGCAGGCCCCAGGGCTCAAGGGTTAATGGACCCAAGCCAGTAATATCGCTATTACTGGCTGTGAGCTCACTTCCCAAGAATGCACTGTGTGACGTCATGATGTTGCGCCAGTGCTGCGCCCTGCCTCGCACTCCATTTAAGCCAGCCAGAGCCCTGCGTTTATCAGAGAAGAGCGCAGAGCTGAGGGAGAAGGAGCAGGTGCAGGAGCAGCTGGAAGAAGACAGGTAAGCACTTATTATTATATTTTTTTTATTAATGCCAGTGCTGAGCAGCCATAGGCGAATATTAAGGGGATATTAACTTGGTTATGGGGATATTAAATTGGTGATGGGAAATTAAATTGGCAGTCTGTATATGAATTTGGCAATGGGTATTATGGGGATATTAAATTGGCAATGGAGATTATGGGGATATTAAACTGACAGTGAGCATATTAAATTGGCAATGGGGATTATGGGTATATTAATTTGGCAATGAGGATTATGGGGATATTAAACTGACAGTAGGCATATTAAATTGTTAATGGGGATTATGGTCATATTAAATTGTTAATGGGGATTATAGGCATATTAAATTGGCAATGGAGATTATGGGGATATTAATCTGACAGTGGGCATATTAAATTGGCAATGGGGATTATGGGAAAATTAAATTGACTATAAGCATATTTAATTGGCAATGGAGATTATGGGCATAATAAACTGGCAGTGGGCATATTAAGTGGTATTTGTCATGATATATATCTTACAAAGCACTAACATTAACTGCTATCGGGCCACCTACATGATTCCAAAAAATATAGTCTATAACTATAATTGGACCATTAATTATTAAATTATGTCCCCTTTTTAAAGTCATCTAAATCTCAGTGTCAGTTATTGAAATTCAGTGTAGAAATAGTGAGTAAGCGCTAGAAATAAATATATAAATAAATATAAAATAGTGTCTGAAAGAAGGAGTCACTCTAAATCTTATCAAACTCTACCTAAAACTAAAACTGTGAATAAAAAATAAATAAAATAAAACAGTGATTCGAAAAGACAATTGATCAGTCTAACTACTAACTGATCGTGGTAACCGTAGATAGACAAAAATGTGAACAAATTCTGACTGTATGTTCCAACCTCACTCAAGATGTAACCTACTGGTGCATCTAAAATAAAGTGCAATGTGCTAAAAGTGCAACATATGACAACATATACACAAGTACTGACTGTATATTACAACCTTATTATTTAATTTCAACGTATGCATGATGGATGTTGTGTGAGTGATCCCTCAGCCGTTTGCTGCTTATAAAGCTGGCAAGTATGCCTATACCCTAACAGGAGATATGCATGACAAGCACATTGGCATAACTGTAAGACATACATATACACATGACAGTGTTAGAGACATGCTATTTTCTCTGTTTTTGCTGTGGTTCAGGCAGCTACATATTCCTCTTCTCTCTGAGCTTTGTGCTGAATGCCTCCAGAGAGCATAAAGGAGATACTCTGCTTTTGAATATTCTGTTCTGCTTCTGTCTGAACCTCCAGCAACTTACTGAACATAGTGCAGTGCATGAAAATCTGTTAAGCTTTTTATTACAAACAATTTTATAACACCTGAATTAAGGGCATTCTAAAGATCCAGGGCAACCCCAAAAATAAAAAGAAATAAACATTTAAAGCAAACATTTAAAATATATGTTAATTGAAAATAGAGTGAAAAAAACTATACTAAAAGCATCTTATTCCACTGATAAAATGTGGTTATTCAACTCGTCCTTTTCAGGTCAAGGTGGTACTAATCTCATCAGCCTTTTATTAGTGCTGGTGCAAATTTATTTTAATTCCCCTATATCTGATTGGATTGGATAGTACATTAAACAAACAGTTAGTGACGGACCTCTTGGTAGGTTTCCTTGTAGGAAAGCAGGGTGAACATTTATACACACAGAGGTGCTGTTATGTAACTGAATTGCCTGAAGAATCAGTGTTTTGACATATATCAAATCCTATCACGATCCATGATGGGTAAGGAGCTTTAGTTGTCTGAAATGAAAAACAACATTCAAGCTATACTTTTTAACAGAGCTGCAATGAAAGGAACATATGTTAACTCATTTTTCACATGCCGAAACTATAATTTGGGGTGTATTATTATTTTTAGACATCATAAAAATAATAATACATTTACACTTCTCTAATGAAAAATAAAAATTCATGTGAATTCATATTTAATGGCAATAAACAATGCATTAAACTACTTTGGCTAAATAGCATTTTTCTCATCAGAGATAGTTAAAATGTAATTTACTACATAAATCCATGATACCAAATTGCCAACTTGGTATAAAGTAATAGTTCTATACAATAGAAGCTTTCACGTGACAGCTTATCACATACAGATTTCTAGCTGAACTTTGTTTTCCATTCATCACAAGAAACATGCTGCATTCATGTTATTCAGACTTTAAGCAATGTGAATTGACTTATGTGTTAAATTGGTTAACAATAGCCTTTATAAATTATCACAGAATTGCTCTTGCTTATGACAATACAGTAGTTTTCGTTACCCACACTTCAGTGCATCATCCCAAATACTAAAGCGCTTGCGCATTAAAAATCCTTGATCTGTTAATAATGTACTCCCCCCACTAGGAAAAAAGCCAACTGCCCACAGGGACTAAATTTCAAGGCAGATCTCTATTAGCTTATTTTGATGTTTTTATTCTTTCGTGATTAGGAACCATTCTCTGCAGCCAAAACAGACACATTTCCGAGGGCGTTGAGTGAATTTTTAGATCTCCTTAGAGGAGTAAGCTTAAATAAAACATTAGGCCACTGCCAAAGCTGACTGGCTTGAGTGATGTAACATCTCATGCGGTTCATGCATTTCAATGTAAGTTTACACTCGTGTGAACATCAGCTCTGCCATCCTGTATAGCTTTAAGTGAAGGTTTGCACGCAAACATGGCCTCCATGAAAGCTACCTCAGGCTAAAGCACTTCCATCATCGACAAAATTAAGTATTATACTGGGTCTCCAGTGGTTAACTCTGCATCTGATTCGACTCCAGCTGATGTTTTATTAATGATGTCAGATTGTCCTTTTATTTTCAGTCTCCCGCAGCAGGTGAGATTGTCATATCCACTAAAAGAGAACGGGAGAAGATTGCCAGGCACTCGGGTGGATTATTTCCACAGTTCTTAATTTCTGTTGAGAGGCACGCAATATAAACAAAGTTTTGCTTAACTGCAGGAACATTTGTCAGGGCTTTGATACACACAAACTTCCACTTCAGTGCAATGAAAACATTGCATTTTTTTTTAAACCCAAGAGGTCGGCACTTACTCTGCCTCAGCAACAAATCTCCTGGTTCTTCCTATAGGCTGGCTGCCATTCAGATTATTTGTGAGAAGATGTCTAAGATGTCTATAAAAAATAAACTATATATATATTATAT
>WWET01002304.1:173029-190395 GCA_011038615.1 Limnodynastes dumerilii
GCATGTTTAGGCCCTGAATTCCTGCCCCTGTACTTTATAAGAAAATATAAATATAATCTGTATCTAACAGTGGCAAGTAGGGGAGAATGTTATTTTAGTATATTCAATATAGCGAACTTCATTAATTAAAACATATGATTTTGGTATTGCCCATTGCTGCAAAGGGACAATGCAACACAATCCACACAAGCAGTGTAGCTGTGCAGGTACAAGGAATTATTTAGAATTTAATTTTGTTTGCAACTGTCCTTTACCTGGAGCTATTTTTAATGTCACATAGGATTTATGTTGTATTTAATATTGTATTCCATTGCCAACTGTCTGTGGCAAGCCATAGTCCAGGGTTTGTAACATTCAAGGATTATAGGCCCATATTCAGAGTACCGGACGTATAATTCTGAAAGACCGCATTTACGCAATCTACACAAGAAAAACATACGTAGATTACATAAAAAAAATTACTACGCATGCTCAGTAGTAAACATCGCTTAACACTGGATATATATGTTATACGTCCAGTGCTCTGAATACGGGCCATAATGAGGACTAAGGCAAATATCTTGGAACCACGTGGCTTAGCGTCAGTAATATTCACTCCAGTAATAATAAATGAAACTAGAAACAGTTAATGGAGAAGTTACATTTACAACCACCTATCAACACCAAACTAGGAACTGTGAGACAAGACTGTGCCAGGCACACCTGCTGAGATTATGTGCAGCTCATTGCAATGTGCTACTAAGTTAGAAGTTGTAATTATTACTGATTCACAATTTATATCCCATTTAGTAATGACTAAAATATACTATAAAGAATCACTGTAAAATTAGTCACTGAAAATATAGTTCTTAATTTTGGAAAACATTGTTCAATAATGTTGAAAACTTGGAAGACTTGCCATGCAGTTTGGAAAGTATACCCTCAGTAACAATTTCTAAAATATAGTCTTAATTTTTTTAAAGAATTCTAGCGTAATGAACTTTAATAAAAATTCCTTACAATTGCCTGCTCTGCAGTCTGAAACTGCAGTTTACTAATTCCATATAGCTATAGTACTGTATAAGTGTGCGCCGAAGACAGAAAATATAATCAACTGTAAGCCAACAAAATGGCAATCTTTGAAATGACACTGTTGTGACATCTATCCTAAGTATAATTCTAAATGCCATATGTTATTATTGTTAAAATAATCAAGTGCAATAACATAAAGCAGAGTATCCTAGGAATCAATACAGCAATAGTGTAACTCATCAAATCAGTAAGTCATATTGATTCTTCTCCTTACATCTTTGCTATAATGAAGGACCTAATCTTTCTTCACAATTGCATGAACTGCTTTCTGGATAACAGGAAACGCTCTTACAGATTCAGTGGGGAATACAAGGTAGGTTCATTCCTAAAAGATAAAACTAGGGTAGTTTTTCCTTTCAAAGGCACTAAAAAAGTCAATAGATAAAATAAAGCAAAAGTATGTCTTATAGTAAATACAACATACTACCAGACATTATTATATATTCTAAAGTTTGTGTGTCATTGTTATATAACTTGCATTTTTTTTCCTCTTGTAGCTGGGGTGTGTCATGTGCAGACATCCATACTACAGTATTCTTAACACCGTCGTGGAGGTCCCTGCACCACCCCATACCTCCCAACATTTCAAATTTGGAATGAGGAACAAAGTGCCATGCGTGCTAGAGGGTGTGTGTCTTGTACCACCCAGTGGGCTTGCCTTGTTGGAAGTGGGTGTGTCTTGCACTGAATTGACTTAATTTCACCTTTAGGGCTATATTTAAAAAAAAAAAAAAAATTCCCCCAAATCGATGCTGCTCAAGGCTCGCCTGTGCTCGCGGCGAGCCTGGCAGCTTCCCCTTTAAAATTTTCAAAAATTCACCCCTCTGCCGAGGTCCCTCGAAGTCCTGCCGCTGAGGTCCCTCGAAGTCCCGCGATGTTCTCTGCCCGCATCGCAGGCCACTTCATATCGAATGAAGTCCCGCGCATGCGCAGAGACTTCACAGCCGGATGTAGAAAATTCCAGCCCAAATATGAAAAACCACTGCGCATGCGCAGGGTCTTCATATCAGGGCTGGAATCTTCCAAGTCGGACGCGTCTCCCGGGCAGGTAAGTTTTGTCTTTTTTAATGTTATTTTAATGTTTTTAACGTTCTTCTTTATTTTTTTTGTTTAAAAAAAAATAAATAAAAATGTTTAAATGTTTTTTTTTTAAATGACCGCATCATCCTTTATCCCAGCGGTCTCCCCATACATGCCCCGCTTTTCCTTTATGAATGGGTGAGTATGCGATTCGCATACTCATCCATTAACTTTCAGAAAAAGCGCCGCCGCCGGACCAGACCACCGGAGAGGTGAGTAATCCTCTCCGGGGAGTTAGGGTTAGGCTGCGGGAAGGGGGGCTTAGGGTTAGGCTGCGGGAGGGGGGACTTAAGGTTAGGCTACGGGAAGGGGGACTTAGGTTTAGGCTGTGGGAGTGGGGTGACTTAGGGAGTAGGGAAGCCTTACCTTTGGGGGCACTGTGTTTGGTGCTCTGGTGATCGATTGCTATGCCTTTTCGAGAACTGCCTGGAAGCAAATGGCCCTTTTGAAATAGGGCTGTTCACTACGGGGACCTACACCCTTTCTCAATGGTTTACTGAAGCATAATACTGACTGCATCATAAATGAAAGTGAATTAACCTTTGAGGTACTCATAATGCTGACTGCACTTGGTATGCCCCTTCTTATGGCTGTTAGGCTACCTGGTCCTTTGGATGTCAGCTCAGTCATAAATTGTATTCCTCCAGTAGTCACAGCCCATGCAGATAGGACAACCAAAACATGTAGTAGGGGGACCCAGGTCACTCACCAGTCCAGAACAGGGCAGTGGCAGCACAGGAAAATGCTGGATTCTGGCTGGGAACAGTCAGACTCAGGAACTCAGCAGTGGTGAGCTTCCTCTACCAGATTGACACAGCACCACCTGCTGGACAACCGGCTCATTGCTACTAAATTAAATGGGAAAAAAACTCTTTTCTGCTTATCGGGACAATCAAGACAATGGTCGGGACAACAGGACAGTGTACCAAAATCGGGACTGTCCCTCAGAAATCGGGACAGTTGGGAGGTATGCCGTCCCTTAATGTCCCCTTTAGTTGAAAGGTTCTGCACATCTTTATTGTGTATGCTTATGTATTGCACAGTATTTTTTTGGCATGCACAGTGTAGAAAATCACACAATTGCAAAAAAAACATACAATACAAAATGACCTTTGACTGCAACTTTTGAAAAAATGAAGGCCATTTTCTTCTTCTTTTCTTTTACTGTTTACTGTGATACTGAGTAGAAAGACACACAGTCCGGCTATTAAAGTTGCATTTCCCTGGATGTCAGGAAATGTCTGGATATTTATTATTATTATTATTATTATTATTATTATTATTCTGTTTTAGGTAGTTCATCAAAATCCAAATACTGTTATATTTCAAGATATTTTTCTTGATGTGTATTTTGGCAGACAAAATAATAAAAAAAAAAAACATTTACAGACATTTAACTTGTACCAACTATTGATAGTTGTAAAGTCATAGTTTTTAAATAATCATTAGACTGTTAGCCAAGTGTCTTTATTTATGTTGAGATCAATTTGAATTTCCCATTTAAATAATTTACACCTACAACAGTGTGGGTACACTATTATTATTATTATTATTATTATTATTATTATTATTATTATTATTATTATGCAATTCCAATTTGGTGAATTGGTGAATATCAGGTAAGTAATAAATTTGTGCCAACAGCAAGTCATTCACATGTGTCGAATATATATATCAAATATCAGTGGACTATAATCAACAACAGATAATGAAACTCTTCATTTAAGTGCATAGACAATCTTAAATGTCTAAAGCATAACCTTATTTTCAGAATATATTCAGAATATATTCTAAGATTGCAGGACACTGGCATAATTCAATTTTTGTTTTATTTAAATATTTTTATTATGCTAATAATATAATTGATTATCTTTTATCTTCTTGAGGATTTAATGTAAACTAGAGTAGTAATAATAATAATAATAATAACAACAAGCATATAATTTTTAAACTATTTTGCTGTCAATAAAGCAAATATGTATCCATTAATTTATAGTTCATCTTATTTTTGTTCCTTAATTACTTTTTTTTTTTAGAATATGGTCATCGGGTATTTATGACTAAGATTTATAATGTATTATACTATCTTTATAATATCCAATTACGAGTGTTTGAATTTTTTTATTTGCCACTGTTAAAATAACACCCTATATCAGTTGTTTCCAAATGCGGTCCTCAAGACTTCTCAACAGTGCATGTTTTCCAGATCTCCTTGCTGGAGCAAAGGTGTGTTCAATACTAACTGTTTAAAAGATCCACAGGTGGTATCATAATATCCCTTTTTCTCTTCGGGTGATCTGGAAAACATGGACTGTTTTGGAGCCTTGAGGAACGAGTTTGGAAACCACTGCTTCTACAAGTTGGATGTAATTGTAAAATTTTAAAAAGAATTAGCAGCGTAGCAGCTCTTCCAATACACCTTTGAGGTAGCTACCTAGTGTGGTGTTTGTTTCTGGGGTGTTGCCATTAGCCCTAATACCCAGCTTTCCATTCTGTTCAATTTTACAATCATTCATAATAAGCTATGTCCCCTTTTTGGCTAAACTCCATCCACAATTTACCTTATTAGTTCAAACTTCACCCTCTTTTCCATAAGTCTCACCCCTTTGTGTGATGTCATTCAAATCCATTCATGGGAGGCCCAGAACAGGCTCCTTATGTCAAAGTTTCCAGCACACATAGTATGAGATCCAGGGCCAGATTTACTAAGCTGCGGGAAAGGAAAAGTGGAGATGTTGCCCATAGCAGCCAATTAGATTGTAGCTGACATTTTCTAGTATGTAATAGGAAAGTGAGAGCTAGAACCTGATTGATTACTATGGGCAACATCTTCACTTTTTCTTTCCCACAGCTTAGTAAATTTAGCTCCCAGTGTTACTACTCTGTGAAGTTTTCTTCCAAATCCATCATTCAAATTAACCCAGGGTTGCCAACTCTCCCAGAATATCCGGAAGACTCCCAAAGTTTGGGCAGTTCTCCCAGTATCCCGGGAGAGCCTGCAAATCTCCCGCAAGGGACTTGAGACCCATGGCCCATAGAAACCATAGAAACCACGGCCTCAAGTCCTGCCCCTAGTGTTGCTAGGGACAGGGAGAGACTTGATGATGCAATTTTTGCCATCAAGCCCCGTCCCTTTCCTATTATAGCTAAAAATGGCTAATTAATAGTCAATAGGGTGGGGCTTAATGATACAATTTGCATAAATCGCACCATTAAGCTTTGCTCCCTGCATGCATATATGGCTTCTCTCCATGATCTCCCGGAGGGGAGCTGTTAAAAGTCGGCAACCCTGAATTAAGCTCTGCCTTGTTCAAACAAACTCCACCCACAAATTACCTTATTTGTTTAAACCATACCCTATTTTCTATAAACCCCACCCCTTTTGTGAAAGGGCCTGTGAATCGGGATAGACCCTCTTATAATAGGTGGATTGTGCCATATACACCAGTGCTAACTGCTTTCTGCCAAATTCTTCCAGTGGAAGGCTCAGAACGCACTCCTCGGTACAAAGTTCTAATAATATATATTATGATCTTATGATCATTGATTTCAGCACATGGCAAGGCTGGGTTTTAGGTTGGTCAGAACCTTGGGGGCTCATTGCTACTTGACAGTGATACAGTAAGTGTCATGAGTCATCAAATTAGTTATTCACACTGCAATTAATGGTTACGGAGCATACAGTAAAGCAGCAGAGAAATGAGACCAGCCAACTGACTGGATATGATCACAGGTAGGAGCATGTGGCTGTTATCTTATATCAATTTCTCTCTATGTTTCTATAACTAGGGAAAGGGTGGTTAATTTTATGCATGTATGTATGTATTTATTTGTAAATTGCCAGAACATTTAGACTACTGACAGGCAAAATGAATAACATTGATCTCATTACAATGGGGCCTTTTATTGGTGGTATATTTTAGGTAGAAGTTCCTAAAGGTGATGTGTTGAAAGCAGGAAGAGTAAGAAATTGTCATCTGAGTGACCTTGACAAGGGCCACATTGTGATGATTAGGTGACTGGTTCAGAGCATCTGCCTAACAAAACAGAAGGTTGTGTGTGTGTTTGTGTGTGTGTGTATGTGTGTGTGTGTGTGTGTGTAACACCCTGAAATGTAGTTGTTGGGAGTGGGGTGTAGTTTGAGGAGATACTCTGAGAAATGACACAACTTGGTTCAGAAGCTAAGGAATAAATTTTATTAATCTTCTTTTTATATGAAGCATTTTCATTTAACATTCATTTATAATAAGAATTGTTTGTCACAATGATATAATAAATAAAATTGACAATCAATATACTTTAGCAGAGTTCACAAGTCCATAGTAAACATTTGTATATGGGGGGAAGCATGGTAAGTGTACAGTGTGGGAGGGGGCTCCCATACTGTAGCGGATCAGCAGTTGCACAGACCGCTGATCCGCACGTATGCCTTAATGCAGGCTTATGGTTTTTGGATGGCAGCATGCCCCTTTGTTTCTTTCTAGGAGCACCGGTGAACTCCGTGTTTCTTTGTTTGTTTGTTTGTTTACTTGTTTTAGCTTGTGACACTTCTTTTGATGACTGTTGTAATATGTGTGTTTGTTTTATTAAATATACTGTTATAATTTATCAACCAGATTAAAGCTAATATCAGGCCCTTGTATGGCTAGAGGGTTGTGCCTTTTGGTCATTGTAGTTTTCCATGTTGACCATCATTTTAATATATTCCAATAAATGTTAAACATTTTATGCCACCTGTGACCCTTTGGGGTTATTTTTCAATAATGTCAGAAGTGATTGTTTTTCAGGTTGGGTTAATCAGTAAACACTGAAGCCTGTTTTCAGAGCACCAGACATATTGCATATACGACCGGTGTTCTGAATACGGACCTGAAACAGGATCATTTTTTTTCTAGGTTAATTTTCACCATGGCAGAAAGGAAAAAGAAATTGTCTGGTTCACAGTACCGTAAACGGAGGGCAGAAAAGGAAAAGGAACTAGCCAAACAAGAAGGTTCCTTCCTAAAGTATCTTCAGCCACAACATCAGGATGATGAAGAATGTTCCACTTCCAAGGGTCAAACAGAGACTGAAGTAAAGACAACAAATTTTCCTACAGTCTCACATGTTGAAATGGAGTTTGAGGAAGAGACTGTTAATATATTGGAGGACCCTAATGAAGTTCACCAGGAAAAATATTTGGAAGAAACTGGAAGTAGTATTAGCACCAGCTTGAACTACAGTGACCCTGCAACTTGGGAAAATGTAGATGCTAATATGCGGCAAATTTTGGTGGAACATGGGCCAGTACAAGTTCAGCATTTCACATTTCCAAGAGATGCTAATCAAAGAAGATTTGCAATTACTCATTACAAAAGGAGACTTCCCAATGGAGAACAAATGCACCGTCAGTGGCTTCAATATTCCAAATCCAAGGATTGTGTTTTTTGTTTTTGTTTAGGTAAAAACGGGTCAGTATGAGCCAGGGGGCGGGGCCTAATGACACGAATTGCATAATCTGCGTCATTAAGCCACGCCTCCTGCATGCGTCACTAGCTTATCTCCGGGATCTCCCGGAGGGAAACTGCCAAAAGTCGGCAACCATGAACTATAGTGACCCTGCAACTTGGGAAAATGTAGATGATAATATGCAGCAAATTGTGGTGGAACATGGGCCAGTACAAGTTCAGCATTTCACTTTTCCAAGAGATGCTAATCAAAGAAGATTTGCAATTACTCATTACAAAAGGAGACTTCCCAATGGATAAGTAATGCATCGTCAGTGGCTTTAATATTCAAAATCCAAGGATTGTGTTTTTTGTTTTGCTGTAAGCTGTTTGGAACTTCCACACTCCCATCATCATCTCTCTCTGACACTGGTTCTAAGGATTGGAAGAACATATCTGCAATGCTGTCATCGCATGAGAGAAGTCAGGCACATTTGGTAAACTATCAGAACTGGAAGGAGCTTGAAATACAATTGATTGCTCATGGTTAAAGAACAAGAAAAGTACTGGCAGCAAATCTTAGAGCGACTGATAGCGTTAATTAGAGTTCTTGGTGTCCAAAACTTGGCCTTACGAGGGACACATGAAAAACTGCACACACCAGGTAATGGAAACTTTCTTAAATTAATTGAATATCTTGCTATGTTTGACCCAGTAATGGATGAGCATATCAGGAAAATCAGAGATAATGAGACACATGTACATTACCATAGCAAAGATATACAGAATGAGCTGATCCAACAGCTATCAAATGGCATCAAAGAAGAAATTTTGAAATCTGCTCAAGTTGGCAAATATTTTTCCATCATTATTGATTGTACACCTGATGATTGAATAGATGACTATTATTCTTCACTTTGTTGAATTGGTGCCTTGAAACCTTTTCGCTTTCAGCTCGATAACATCTATGATGCCCTAATGGAAATATATGAAGACACTACATTAACAGGAGCATCTGGGAATAGCTCACGAGTTAAGGCACAAGGTATTGCAAAAGGCATTTTTAATTTCAAGTTTGTACTTTCTCTGATTGTGTGGTATCACATATTATTTGAGATTAATATGACCAGTAGACAGCTTCAAGCAAAAGAATTTGATGTACACAATGCAGTTACATATCTTAACCAAACAAGGACATTTCTAGTAAATTGCAGGAGTGATGAAGGAATTGTAAAAATATTGGCAGAGTCCCGTGAACTTGCTGAGGGTTTTGGAATACCAACATATATTGAACCAGAACCAGTACGTATTCGTAGAAAGCGAAAGCAGTTCACTTATGAAGCAGATGACGAGCCTATTCGCAGCCCCAGGAAAAATTTCAAAATCAACTTCTATTTTGCTATTCTTGATAAGGCAATCCAGTCAGTGGACGAAAGATTTACACAGTTAAATCAAATTAATTTGGTGTTTGGTTTCCTACATAATATCCACAGCTTGCAGAACACAACATCAAAACAAATTCTGGAAGACTCCCGCAAGTAAGAGCAAGTTTTGCAGCATGGGGATTCCAAAGATATTGACGCATATGATTTGTGCAGTGAATTGCAAAGCATTGCAAGACGTGTTCCAGATCATACATCTCCAAGAGAAGTATTAAACTTCATATGCAAAAATGAGCTTACTGATATTGTCCCCAATACATTTATTGCTCTTCGCATTCTCTTGACACTCCCTGTGTCTGTGGCTAGCGGTGAGCGCAGCTTTTCGAAGTTAAAACTTATTAAAACATACATTAGATCTTCAATGATTCAAGAAAGGCTTGTCGGACTCTCTATGCTGTCAATAGAACATGAAATAGCACAAAAACTTGATTTAAAAGAACTTGTATCTAAATTTGCTAAAGTTAAAGCGCGTAGTAAAGATCTAATTTGTCTTGTGCATTTTCTCTAGTTCATGCGCTGTTAATAAGTGGTTTTTATTTATTAGCATTATTCTTGTTGTCAAATTGTTGTCAATTTATTGTTACTATTTGATTTTTGTCATAATTGTTACCAACACTTTATTGCATATGTTGCCTTAATACATGTATGCAATGCACTATTTTTCTGTTTACCGTTTGTTGCACTTTATAGATAAAAAAAATAGTGCCTATTACTATTATAATTGAGTTTGAGAACAAGACACACAGTTTTGTAAAGTTTTATTTCTACTTGGGTGCTGTAAAAACACTTGTTTCTGTTATGTATGTTTCAAAATAAACTTCATTATATTTTCACAACTTCAGTGTTTCATTGGTAAGGATGGGAGGTGCGGTGCATGTGGGTGGAGTGGTGTGTGTGTGCGTGGGGGGGGATCAAGGCCAATCTTCGGCTAGGGTGCCCAGAGACCTACCACCGGCCCTGACATTATTGTGCATCTACTTTGTCTAACACTTTTCTTGAATGAAGCTCACTGCTCTCTTTCTCTCCCAAATGTACACAACAGCACAGCTGGTTTTCAAAAGATAATTTTATTCCACATACATCCAATCCAGAAACATTCCATAAAAGTAGTCTTCACAACTTCAGAGCATAAGATCTACGTATATACCACCCCAAGTTGTTATGGATGGAAAATACCTTCAATTTATATGATCCGTATTGTACTGCTTCCCATGACCACCTATATCTTTCTCAAGTGTGCGATTTCACTTTTACCTAATAATAAAGAATATAAATGATAGAGTTGTACTAGCCACTTCTATATAGGTAAAAATAAGGTTCCTTTAAAATTAATAAACTAGTAAAAAAAAATACAAAAACAGTAAAATACACTTACAGAAAAATCTGTTGCAGGAAATTTAGAGACAACTGTGAAACACATTGACATAAGTTGTAAGCAAGTAGTGGCTCGTATGTTTTTTTTTCTATGCGTGGGGTGCCGCAGGGGGAATGGGTCCGTGGGTGCAGGGTGCTGCACGGGGAAGAGAGGCACATGTACAAATCCTGCAATGCCCCTGTATCTGGTCTATGCCGTATCTCCAGAGATTGACTTGATTTGCAACTTATGCTACTTTTACATTATTATTATTATTTTTAAAGTAGCCTTATTGATATTTCCAAGTAACCCTCTATTATATATATGCTGGCAATATATAAAAAGGATGAATTCATTACCCTGGACCATAAAGTCCGTGTTGCAGCAGGACAGTGTGTAGTAAAATGTCAGGTCAAGTCTGAAGTCTAGCAAATGGATCTAAGCTTATTTTCAGTATGGGCCTGGGGCTGTAGTCCAATTAGCCCCATTGCTAATCCGGCCCTGCATTTTAGAGATAATTTATATTAAACTGACATAATTAATCACTAACAAAAACATCAATAGTCACCCCCCAACTTTGCAACACAGCAAGTTACAATTTGCTTGTTCCAAGAAAAACAATTTTCCTCTACTTAATTAATAGTTAAATTCTCTTTAGATATTGGTATATTCACAAATGAAAAATATAACAACTTGGATAAACTCTTTCAAATTAGATAAAATAAAATTTACATTCTTAAACAATTTATTTATGTATGATATATAAACAGGTTTTGTGTGCAGCTCTGTTATTAGAATTTTTAAGTATAAGCAGTAATGTGCATTATCTATTAAATGTAAACAACACAGTGTCTTTATTTTTTATTTATTGTTAATCAGGCACTAGAGTTCAACCCACAAAAGGTTTGATATATTAAAATCTTAAATTATTTTAAGAAAAAGCAAACCTATAGCAGAGGTCAAGCTGACTTTTCTGTCCAAAATCTTCCCTCTCCTCATCTGTCTTCCAGTTTCTAAAGCCTGTGTGTCAGCACAAGGCAATAATTCATGCTTTTTTTGGGGGGAAAGACTATACTAATAAAGAAACATTGTTTCCTTAGATACTGTATAACACAAAACTTAAATCACATTTTTTATTTCATAGTTAACTCAAGAAGAGTTAAGTTTACTTTTGTAAATCAAATAAATAAACAAATTAATTAATTCATTAATTAATAACTGGCCAGCAATATAGCATTAAAATCATACATACTGAATACATGTAAACATGTATATTTTTATACTGGATATAATATGAAAGCACTTGGTTTGAACTATATTTGAATTAAATAATTTCATCATATTTCTAAAAGATATATCATTTTAACATAATTTTTTCTTTTCTTTTTAAATATGTCCCTTTTATCAATTATCAATTTGTATCAAGGAAAGAAATTAGATTAGAAACATTATAGCTATAGGTATATATAGGTATATCTATCAATCTTTATAGAGGTATATAAAGATTGATAGATAATTGCATAAAGTAATGGAAATCCATATCCCAAGTTTGTGATCATACAGACTTGAATGTTCTAATAGGCAGTCAAATAAAGTAGATCAATACTGTACATAAACTTCTCACAGAGAGAATCCTGACCACTACTGTACACTAATAGACATATTGCTCTATAGTAATATTGGACCAGACCCCTACTTCAGCTGGCACAACGAATCAGATCCACACTACATACAGTTTTCTGTGGGAGTACATAGGAGGCTACTACCCTTGTTCATACAGTTATGAGGCCAGGAACCTGCCTTAAGATTTCCAATCCGTCCTCACTTAAAATGGGGGTCCATAAACCTGTATAGAGCATTGTGATTATGGCACGCCTATACTGTTATATTAATATCTTTAATCCCTGACTTTTAAGTCTTGATCCAGTTTATTCTTATTACTGACACACTGGGCCTGATCCAGACTTACGCTCATTTGCGTAGCGTATTTACGCCGACATACCTCAGATGCACTCCGCTCGGCACTCCCCTTGGTCGTAATTACTTTTGCTTTCTTACACTCAGCAAAACCTACCCTAACTTTTCTGAGCGTAACCGCATGCGTCCGTAAGCTCATTGCGTAGTTACGACACTTAGCACGCCCATACTGTATGATTTAAATGCCTCACCCCGCCCTCGGTTCGTAATTACGTATGTCGTATGTCAGGCTGGCCCCCCGAGCGTAAATACGAAGCTGTTACGATCAAGTCCCATACACTCAGTTTCTCAGACCGTAACATGAGCATAACATCTGCCCCACGCATGAGCCGTTTTTACGCTTACGCCCGCCGTAAAAACACAAGCGGACGTAGGTCTGGATCAGGCCCATTATCATAACAAATTTATTATTTCCTAATAATTACATTGTAACAGTTATAGTTAGATAAAAACTTGATAATTTAGCCATCCTACCTTTCCTTCATAAAGACATTCATAGTGTAACAATTAGACTTATGGGATTTTCCTCCAATCAAAATGTATGTCCCTTTGCCATTTGGTCATATGACACCATATCCTTCTTAAGCACATTTTTACCAAATTCAGTTTTTCCAATCCTTTTCAGTTTCAGTTTGTCCACCCATTTCCTTATTTTATAAAATATCCACTTCTAAACCAGTTTAGGTTCTCCGTGTAAAGAAGTAGCAATATCTGAATGCTTCATTTTTATAGTGGGCCAGGGGACTTATGCAAGTTATTTGCGTAAGTCCTCTAACAAGTAACATCTGCTTATGCACACGCCAGATATTGCACAACCGTGCCTTCTAATGTACGGAACTAAGTTCTAAATGTTACAAGTTCTGATGAAGGGGCCAGACGGACACCGATCCTTGCGTAGAAGTTAAGGTAGGGTTTTTAACACATAAGTGTCCAGAACTAGTACCGTAAGAGGGGAGTGACAGTGGCCTCTTCCTTGTGTAATTTCATGCCTACGCATGTATGGAAAGCATTGATCTTGCCCAATGTCCATATATATATAGAATTTCTTCACCCATTGTAGCAGCTGTATGGCACTGTGTCACATTCAAATGTCTCCAATATATGAAAATGCATTTCATACAACACTCCACTCTTTTTCCATTCTATGTCGGCCACAAAGGGAATTGTTGTATTAGCAAACTTTCTCACAACTACCATGGTGCAGTGCAGTATGGTCACTTACTTCTAGTTACGCCACTGCATACAACACTCCACTCTTTTTCCATTCTATGTCGGCCACAAAGGGAATTGTTGTATTAGCAAACTTTCTCACAACTACCATGGTGCAGTGCAGTATGGTCACTTACTTCTTGAGCTCAGCTATATATTACCTTCATTTCTATAATTCCTCTCTGTAGATCCTACCAACATTCCTTTTATGATGTGCACTTATTGCTATGTATTCTGCTGTGAATGTAAGGGGGGTCATTCGCCACTGGGAATGGCCCTTTTTTGAAATGACCATTTTCTCCCAGCTAGTTCGCAACTGGCTGGGAAATTGATGGCTTCTGCCCTAAAAAGGTGAAGCAAGCAATTCACGGAAGAACGAAGATGCAGTGGTGAATTGTAAGTATGACTGTAACCTAACTCCTTACCATAATCTTTAACCACACCCTCCCCTTTCATTACCCTGACCTAACCCTCCCTTCCCCGAGGCCTGACCCTAAGACTCTTTTCCCCGCAGCCTAATCCTAAAACTCCCTTCCCTGCAACCTTCCTATAAGACTCCCCTGCCTAAGCCTAAGCCTAAGACTTCTGTCCCTGCATCTTAACTCTAATACTCCCTTACCCTTAGGCTAACCCTGTAATTCTCACCTCATTGTGGTGGGTCTGCCCTGTGCTCAGGAGGGTCATTAATGAATGGGTAAGTACACCAAATAAAAAATAGAGATACTTACCTAATCATTAAGGAAAGTTTCTAATTAGTAATTTTTTAATAAATAGAGGCAGCCGAAAATAAGCTTTTGTTCCCCAGACTGCCCCCCAGTATGTAAGACCCTAAACTGTTTTGCCTTCTAGCCAGGTGAAATAGCAATGCTAAAACATTGGAGAAAGAGTAAACTTATATGACCTGAGGGTGATTGTGATATGCATAGTTTATTTTCATGGATCAGTTTTGCTTTGATGAATCTTTTCAAGCAAACATGCCAAATTTTAGCACTTACATGCTCTAAAGCTTACATTAAGTGACAGCTAGAGCAACATGGAATTTAACCCATTTATTTTCTACTATGTCATATGCTTTAACTGTTAAGTGTTTTCAAACAATGGGCCTGATCCAGAACTACGCATGTCCGCGATTTTACACATGACGGAGACGTAAAATTGCAGTTTCGTATGCACTGCGCATGCGCACCATAGAAAATACGCACATTCACGTAATTGTGAACGTATGGGAAATTCACGTATGTGTCACGTAAATACTTACGTGTGGGCGTGCCAAATTTACATTACTCGAAAATACATCTGAAATACGTGAAGTAGGCGAGGGGGTGGTATTTAAAGTGTACAGTATGGGCGTGCTTAGCTGCGTAAATTCGTTCAGCCCATACGTACGTGTGCGTATGACAGCGGCCGTTAGCGGACGTATGCTGTTACGTTAGAAAAAGTTAAGGTAGGGTTTGGGCAGCGTATCTTCACAAAATACGTCCGTGCAAGGGGTGTGCCGAGGGGAGTGTAACGAATTTACGCGCACGAAAATACGCTCCACGAATAAACGTAAGGCACAGGTAGTTCTGGATCTACCCCAATATCTGTAAAGATGTGCTTGTATTTTCATGTTTTGTCAGTCCACCTTTTTAGGAATATGCTGTCTGACTTGATATACTCTAAACAAAACTACCATATACTAATGTAATGCAGGTTACACACTGGAGTTTTGTTCTGCTGATTAATGTGGAACTCACATGCAGTCATGTTTCTGTGGCTCCCAATGGTGAAGAGTAATAATGCGCTTCCTTTCCGCTCAGATATTTTGACCTATATAATCTATATGCCACATGATAATATTCTTTATTTTGCCTTAAAACTGCTCAAATTATCCACCATAATGGGGCTTTATATTCCCTAATAATAGAATATCTATATTATATAAAGCCCAATTATGCAGTTGTTTCAATGAATTATGGGGGAATGAGTACAATTAATGGCCCCATAATAAAGTTATTTATGTCTCTTTACTGTATTTGTGTCTAAATTATCTTCTATAATATGGTTTAATATTCTCCCATAATAGGATCCTACATTTTACATTATTACAGAGTCAGGTAATAAAAATTAATATTATGGCTTACATTTGGGGGGGAGAATATAAAAGGAGATTTGCTGAAATCCAAAGAAAATTCACCTGTCCCAAAACAGAAAAGTAGTGAATATATCCAAAAAGCTGGAACCCAAAGCTACCCAGAGATAGTTGTTATGCATGTGTTGTAGGGATATTCTTTAAGTAACTGCAGCTTAAATGGCACATGCTGCTAGCAACGATGAAGTTCACACAGTCTCAGAATTTTCAGATAATCCGTGCTTGTCAAAGTTAAAAGGACAAAGGTGCTCTCATCTCCATTGTATAAAACTACTCACTATCCATCGTATAGTACTGTTCAATAATCCCTATTAAATGCTTTCAGAATTCAGTATACACATGTCCAAAATATAATATATTGGCGGTGATGTTGCTTGTACTTGTGTTTTTATCTTGCATATAGAACTTTTTCAAAGCTGGTATAAGTTGAAGTGAGTGTCTCCTCCTTTTTATAATTTGGTTAATTAGGTCTCATTACTTATATAACATATATGGACAATGCAGCACTGCAAAATCTCAAGGTAAAATAACCAACAATTCACAGATTTTGTACTATTTTCTTACTACAATATATATTACTATGTCTACACATATTACAATTACAACCCCAATTCTAATTTAATAAATTACAGAATTGAATTCCAATGTTTCATTTCATATTTTTTTGTTTACAGAACATGCATAGATATTCTACATTTATATGTTAATGTTACCTTCATCCAGAATGCTCTTAAACTGCAGTTGTGGTGACTGATACAAATGGGGGTTATATCTAATCCACAGCTTTCCCAAAAACCACCTCATGACAGTGCTTGACCTCCAGGGTAGCTCTGGCTTTTCCTAAAGTATGTGGATTAATCATAATTCATTAGGGTATACACTTTAATAGCTTTAATGGAGAGTGTTTATTGCTATATAATTGCATATAATCTCAATAGTAGGACACATTTTAACAGGATTAAAATAAAAATTGGCCCTGAAAATTATACACAGAAACAGACGCTGATAATTCCACACTACCATTTTAGTTCCATAGGCTGAAGCTTTGGGTTCACAGTGTGGTGCCAATGAATTGTCTTCACAGGATTTTTATCAGTATATCAGTCATTATATCAGACCCTCCATAATAACCCTTTCCATAACCCTTTCCATCATAACACAATACTCCGCTCCTGAGCTTTTTCAACTGTCAATCACCTGGATATAATGAAATAACGGATGCCTGAAAAACATTTTTCTCTTCAACAATGTGGTTACCATACAGTGGCGGGCTGGGCTGGGGGGCCGGTGGGCTTTTGCCCCCGGGCCGCACCGCTTTTTCTCACTTTTGGACCAGTCATCCCTGCTATCAGCCACTGCTGTGGTTACACAGAGCAGCTGATCACAAACCTGCCGGGGTTTGCGATCAGCTGCTCTGTGTTCTGCCTGGCAGCTGATAGCAGAGACTTCCTGTCTGCACAGGAAGCAGGGACATCGCACACCGCGGAGGAAGGGAAGACGTCTAAGGTAAGTGAAGAAATAAAAGGAAGCTGGTGACATGATGGTGGATGCTGAGGAGGGACTGGTGACATGAGGGGGGATACTTAGGAGGGGCTGGTGACATGATGAGGGATACTGAGAAGGGGCTGCAGACATGATGGGGATACTCTGATTACTGGACTGGTGACATGATGGTG
>WWET01002304.1:196918-223529 GCA_011038615.1 Limnodynastes dumerilii
AAAAAAAAAAAATAGATAATCAAACCAATAAATTTTCTGCATATACTTCTTATGTCTTAACTGAAGGAATACCTTTATTCTATTAATAACATTTCTTAATTTCAGTTTACATTGGATTAATATAAATACTTATTTTAGAAAGAAGAAAGGCATTGCAAGCAATTTGTAATTTTTTTTATTAATAAAATTGAAGCAAGTGAAAAGTGATATTACAGTAATTTCCTAACACAACAAAAAATGTATTCCAATATTCTGTACAAGGAGAATATTAGTAGGCAATTAAGTAAAATGCACACCTCGCTGTCCTAGTTTTATTTTTTTGTTTACCTCAAGATATAAGGTTGACAAAATGAGAACAGGTTATGTTTCAAACAATATGCTGGTTGGTCTGCAATATAGCGTGCAAGGGCTGTGCTGTCCTTGCATTACTCTGTCAGCTCGGTTAAATGAGTCGATACAAATGCATCCCTTGAGTGAAATGGGATGTGCCTCCCTGTTAGTCGAGGACAGTATGTCTGTAGAAGTTAATGTCCCCTTGTTCACAAGCAGTTTGAAAAAGTGGAGGCGCAGAGAGTGAGAAAGAATGCGAGAGGAAAAGAGAGAATATTTTTTTGTTGCATCAGCTTAGAAAGTAAGATTTTTTTTGAAGGTCAAAACTGTAAAAAAAAACCTTGGTTCTATTCAATAAAGAATGTGGTTATATAAGGTCACATATATATACTGTATATATATACTGTATATATATATATATATAATAAAGACATGTCTGAAATGTTCATGTATTTAAGTAAATGTGTTTAGCAACTAGGAACAACTACTTGTTTTGTTGATCTACTTACAAAACAAATATAAGCAAGGTTCATTCTACATCCACTGAGTTTGCACATTCTGATGATAAAAAAAAAAGTCACTGCTGGAACTATTAATCTTTCATCTGTCCTTAATAAAGAATAACTTTTTTTCCCCTCTGGTATTAATCACACATCTTCCAGTATTTGCCCTTACATATTATTCCCCCCAGTGTCCTACAGATTATAAGATTGCAGGCAGGGCCCTCTTTCTTACCCAATCTGTTTGTTACTACCTAGTCATGTTATAATGATTGTTTCAATTGCATAGTGCTACATAATATGATATGAGTTATATTAAGTGATGTAAATAAATGAATTTTAACATATTTATGGACAGTTACTAGGATTTACTGGTGGGACCACAGCCGTGGTATCATGAGCAGCAAAGGAGTCATAATAACTGTTGAATCCAGAGGAGAAGAGGAACCTCTTTCCATGATAAGTGAAATAGTCAAGACACAAAAATTGTATAGTTCATATTTTATTAAGATATTACACAAAGGTGCACTTTCTATATCTCTTTCCTGGTTTGGAGACCCTATGCTGTGAAGATGTTAATGGCATTCTGCCGCAAACATAATGTCCTCTGTACTTTTCTAAATAAACACATTACACATGTAATGATTGATAATGTTGTATCCATACTTAAAGTGTACATAATGTGGCATCAGTTAGTGAAATTTTTTTGAAGATGTCCACATTCATAATTTCAACAATATTTTATAGCTTAATGGTTATCAAAACATTTTTAGAAAATACAGTTAAATGACAAACATTTAATAAATTTAGTAAAAATGCTCACAATTCTGATGTCTCTTATCCAAACAGCACTAGGGTCCGGATTCACAGATACGTAGTTTTCATCTTGCATACGTCGTTTTAAGAATTGAGCTACTTTTACGCTATCTACATACCATTTCTGTACATAGATTGCGGAAGCACTGTCTAAAGACCACAATTACGCAATCTACTTACAGAAATGGTACGTAGATAGCATAAATAAGCTACCATGCATGCGTAGTAGCTCAATTCTTAAAACAACGTACGTAAGGCAAAACCTACGTAAATGTGAATCCGGACCTAGGTTCCTAAAGCAGGAAATATAGAAAAGACAAGGGGCTGCTCCATAGTGTACAATATTTATTCACAGGAAAATCGCCTGTACTCTATTTCATACCGAAACAAAGAAAGTTTAAAACATGAAGTAAAAAGCCCCTCAGGCAAACTGTTAAAAAGTACGTCACCACTCAGGTACAACCAGCATCCTGGAACACTCGGACGACTGTCACACACTCTGATGTCGGTATAAAACCAGCTGCACATGGAGGCTGTGTAATGCGTACATTTGCTAAAATCCCAAAGCACAAGTTAATAATAGATAGTAAATCTGGCTGTGGGAATGCACTGTGCATGTGTACGGCAGATGTTACACATCGTAACTCGTACATAACTTGTACGCAACGGCGAACAAAAGGGCGTGACATCCCTATGCAAGGTGAAAATACGCATTGTGGGGGGAGGGAGGCATTTAAATTATACAGTACGGGTTGGGTGAGCCACTTACATACGACAAGGCATTACATACAACCACAGATGCCCAAGGAAAATTTAAGGTAGAGTTTTGAACTCATAAATCAACTATGTTATGTGTGTGCGAGGGAGGTGCATTATACTTAGTAGTGCATCACTCCGGTATGCTTGTGTTCGTAAAACCACCTTAAGTCTGGATCTGGCCCATGGATCTTTAGATATTAAGGAAACAGATCGTTAATAAATATTATTTTTGTTTTTTATATACTCTAACCCCATTAGAACTTTTCATACACGTTCTCAATAGTTCTAATGGACACATGACCTGTTTGGTTTCAGCTCAGAACAGAATGTCTTATTAATATATGATTAGATTCCCTCAAGTGCTTTTTCTTTCAAGTAGTTGCTTTCCAGAGCACTGTTCGTGACAAATTTAGCATAATGTCTTCTAGTACAACATTATTAAATTTTAAATAGGACTATAACACAGTGGCCAACATGAAAGATTTAATAGCCCTGCCAGATTCCTTTCCTAGGCAGAATAAAAAATGGTATGCACTCAGTTTATTGGATAAATATATTGACAATGGATATGAAAATTATCTTATTGAAAAATCATACAAAAGTTTTATAATGGAAATTGTAGGGGTAATTTTTATTCAAGTATCACATTGATAACAGCAATTCCGTGGTCAATCACAATGTAAAGGATGTTGTTTCTGCATGTAACAATGCCAACTTTATTAAATGTGAAATTGTATATATAAATGTGCTATGCGTGTATTTTTAGAAGCAATAGCTATAGATACACTAAACTAAACCAATTTAGTTTGACTCCTTTCCTAAGTATATATGAATTTACTTGGTAAAACATGTGACCTTCTTGACTTCTCAGAGATACAGCAGGCGCTGATATTTATAGAATTCAAATAAGTTCAGTCCAAGCCACTGCAGAGCAAGTGATTACCAAATGGTAATGAGGTTCAGCCTCAAGTACCCCTTCATGATTTTTCTAGGCTGTTTCTATAATTGGTGTTAGAAGAGGGGTGGCAGGAGAGAAATGTAAAATGGCAGAGAATAAAGAATCTATTAGTAGTGTTTATGAACTGAACCAGTATATCTTCATGAGGAGAGTAAATCAAATATGAAATCTTAACTGCATCATATTTAATAAAGCTAAAGCTAATCTTTACTTTCCTGGCAGTAGTCACCTTGATCACACTTTGAGAACCTCATTCAGAGTCATCATGTAATCCACTGCAACTGTAGATACCATAGATGGGTTGCAAGAGAATTTTAGCTATGCAGAGATTTGGTCATAAATAAGCCAGGTTTGTTGACTCTCCCAGAATATCCAGGAGACTCCTGAAATTCAGCCCATTTTCCCTGGACAGCAGGCAAATCTTCCACATTGGGTTTGAGGCCTCGAGAACCTCATGCAAATTACAACCGCATGTCTTGCCACCTGCCTATCAGTACTGCAATTCCTAGTGTTACTAGGTATTAGCATACATTATTTGCATTTAACCCCAGTGACACTATGAATAGTAGTGCTGATGGGCAGGGGAAGGGGCTTCAGGATGCAATTTGTATAAATTGTGGGCCATATTCAGAGATTCTTTTGCTAAAAGTACGCAATTATACGCACCTAAGTTACAAGGCAACACCCATGACACTCCCCTCACACGGACGGGTTGACGGTGACTTACTAGTGCCTCAACCACTATCTTTAAGTGTGCAGTTCCGTGCACATAATACATCCGTATGTGCGTATCTAACTAACAGTGCCCTCACTGCACCCTCAAACGGTCATTTATATGCCTCTCCCACCCACTTTCACGTATCTGTCTCCGGACAGATTATAACCATGCCCCTCCGTACGTATTTTCTCATGTGCGATTCACAAGTCTGTGCCTAATGGACTTCCGTGCGTAAAATCAACATAGATTGCGTAAATTTAGTTACTACACATGCGCAGGTCATCAAAAATACGCAGGGAACTTCCCGCAAAAACGGATCTCTGAATACAGCCCTGTGTCATTAAGCTTCGCCCCACATGACATCTATTTTTTCCCTGCAAAATCTTCTGGAGGTAAAAATTGGAAAGTTGGCAGCCCTGGACATAAACAAGTAGAGTTGAATAAACACTTTGAAAAATGCTGTACAATGAATCCTTCAGTGAAATTTACAATTAGGTGCTTGTAATTCCCTTGCCAGGCCCCTACCTAAAGTGTAACTTTGGTTCCATCCCTCTTGTGTTAGATGTAAGCACAATATGACTGCAAAACCCTTGTCTGTGGTGCATGCATTTCATTTGCAGGAATTTACACCACCTCAGATCCTAAAGTTGGGTTCGCATTAGCAGGTTTCAGTAATGATCTGACATCATTACTGATTTAGAAAATTACTTTGTTCCCGATGTTGTAGAATACACAATGAAGTGATCTCCCACTCGATTGTTCTTCAATTTTCCCATCATGCACTTCTGTTACTATCCTTCGATCATTTGCTTTTTCAGATGATTCTGCAGCATCGTTAGACAGTACAAACTGATAAGATATCTGCTGAAACTGTTGTTTGATCACGTTTGCACGATTATCGTTACAAAAAGTCCTGTGTGTACCCAGCTTAATAACAGTAGTAATAGTAATAATAGTAATAAATAATAATGGATATTGACAGAAAGATGGAGCTGCATGCCTGCTGCCTGCAACACTTTCCATTCCACATGATACTTGGCCAGCTGTCTGCACTTAATTCAATAATTGCCAGCGAATAAATACAAATGTGTGAGCACTTGCATTTGTCTCAGTGGGACTCCTTTTAGTTGTCACTGATATATGACAAATGCTGGTTAGGAAAAAATAGTATTTTTTATTTTTTTTTGGAACATTTCTACTGGAACTTAACCGAATAGTGCAGGCTCATGCTTATTTTATTATATGTATTATATTGATTTTTTATGGGTTTTTAAATATTATTTTATTATTTTTAATAAATAATAAAAAATGTTTTAGTCTATCATTTAATAATTATTGAATTTTCACAATACATATATATTTCTAAATTTATTGCAAGAAAGGTATATAATTATAAAAATACATATAACTTAACTATTTATAAGGAATATAATATTTAAATAGCTTAATTGTATTTTAAATCAATTTTATACTGGGTGCAAATCTTAGAACAACAGAAGTATCAGAATCAGTGCTCGAAGTGGAAATTTAGAAGTGGGGGTATGGAAATTTCAGCACCAGATGTGTCTTGAGTTTGGCAAAGTAAACAGGTCAACATTGAGTAATCACATTGTGTACATGTCATGTGGGTCATGATTTCTACACTGAACACTTCATGTTTAATTAAATGATCTGGTTACCATTAAGGAAAAACAATGATAGCTCCCCCACAGGGCAGATTTAAGGGGCGGACAAGCCTTATTCTCCCCTTCTTCTGTTTGTCCAACCAATCTTATTGCCCCACCTTTTGTGTGCCCAGTCAGCCTTATTGCACCTTCCTTTTGTGTGTCCAACCAGCCTTATTGTCCCTTCCTTCTTTGTGGCCAGTCAGTCTTATAGCCCCCTTTTATGAGTGTCCACCCAGCCTTATTGCCCCTCCTTCTATATCCAGTCAGCCGTATAGCCCCCCTTCTTACTTGTGTCCAGTCAGCCTTATTGTTCCCTCCTTCTGTTTGTCCAACCAGCATTATTGCCCCTCTTTTTATGAGCCCAGCAAGTCATATTGCCCCCTCATTGTCCAGCCAGTCTTATAGCACCCTCTTTATAAGTGTCCACCCATCCTTATTGCCCCACCTTCTGTGTCTAGCCAGCCTTATTGCACCCCTCTTTACTTGTGTCCAGTCAGCCTTATTATCCCCTCCTTCTGGTTGTCCAATGAGCATTATTGCCACTCCTTTTGTATGCCCAGCCAGCCTTATTGCCCCCTCCTTCTTTCTCCAGCCAGCCTTATTGCTCCCTTTTTATTTGTGTCCAGTCACGATTATTGTCCCCTCCTTCTGTTTGTTTGTCCAACCAGCATTATTGCCCCCTCCTTTTGTTTGCCCAGCCAGCCTTATTTCCCCATTCCTTCTGTGTCCAGCCAGCCTTATTGTCCCCTCTTTATATGTGTACAGTCAACCTTGTTGTCCCCATCTTCTGTTTGTTCAAACAGTCCTATTGCCCCTCATTGTGTCCAGCCAGTCTTATAGCCCCTTCTTTATGTGTGTCTACCCAGCCTCAATGCCCCTACTCCTGTGTCAAGTCAGCCATATTGCCACCCTTTATTTGTGTCCAGTCAGCCTTATTGTCTCCTCCTGTTTGTCCATCCAACCTTATTACTCCTCCTTTTGTGTGCCCAGGCAGCCTTTTTGACCCACTCTTTATTTATGTCCAGTCAGCTTTATTGTCCCCTCCTTGTTTGTCCAAATAGTCTTCTTGCCCCCTCTCTATGTTTAGCCAGTCTTATACCTCTTTATGAGTGACCACCCAGCCTTATTGTCCCAACTTTATTTGTGTGCAGTCAGCCTTATTTACTATCAATATCAATAAATATCAATAAAAATAAAAGTAGGTCCATGGTGTATTGTTCCACAGATTTCTCAATATTCCTCAGAAAAAGAGAAAGAAAAGATCTTCAGCCATTATAGACCAAGGGAGGTCAGGTACCTCATGGAGCCTGAGTAGTTCCTTAGGATGCTGGTGCCATAGACCATCGCAGGGGGCACAAGCAGAGATAACTTTCTCAATTGCATCAGCCATAGACTTCCCTTTCAATTGTAATTGTATCAGTTTTTACTGTTTGGATTAATTTAAGAAATAATGATAATGTGACATAGGGCTGGATCCAGACTTAAGTAAGTGCTTGAAATTAGTTACTCCTGGGCTAAACCATGTTGATTGCAGGGGGAGTCAAGTTAATTGTATTCTTTGCATGCAGGGATATATCTTTGAATAGCTTACGGCACACATATACTGATCAGCTTTACTATCACACTGTTATTTAGACTTGAGATAGGAAACATCACCTCTCAACTCTAATTTGCAACAGATGAAATATGACTCCCCCGCAGTCAACATGGTTTAGCCCAGGAGTAACTAATTTCAAGCACTTACTGTCTGGATCCAGCCCATAGTGATTATAACACTCTCTATGGTATATCAGTGACGCACCCAGGGGGAGTTTCTAGTTGCCCAGAAACCCCCAGATTAAAAATAAAAAAAAACATTTTTAAAATGTGCAAAAGAATTTTTTTTTGCAAAAGGGACGTGGCTTTGCGGGTGCCGCAAAAGGAGCGTGGCCTAGCGGCCATGTGGGGTACACTGTCATGGAGGATGATGGTCCTGGCCTGTGCTGCAATAGGAAAGCAGTTGAGAATGGTAAATGTGTCACAACATATTCAACAGTTCTGGTCCATTATGTATTGTGCTCTACTAATGCATTGTATACTGCTATTGATATTTGATCTGTTCCTGCAATATAAAATTACTATTTTAATTTGTAAAAGTAAAGAAGTAAATTATAAATTACTTAAAAATATCAAAAACAGGACTTGTTACAGACAATAACAATGCAATTCTTTAATGTAGATTTATTTTATTTTTAATTCCCTAACACACACACTCAGAGTGGGGGCGGTAGCAGAGCTTGAACGGGGTGGAGCTTATTTGTCAAGTTTTCGGGCTCCAAAATATTGGGAGATATACTAATATACCCCACATGTATTACACAAAATCCTGGGTTTGCCACTGTATATCGATTTCTCTGTGTATTTTTTTCTTTTTGACTGATGGTATGAATAGAAATTAATAATCACCTTGATTTCTTGATACCTTAGATTAATTCTACAGCTTGATATATAGTTTATTGATCTACCATTCTATATGATCATTTCAGTTTATTAAACTCTTGCTTCTATATTTGGCATGTAAATGTCAGAAGCCAATTTTGAATATTAGGTAGTATGTAACCCCCCCAGTTTTTAGTAAAAGTACTATTTCATTAAACAAGCAGAATAGAATTTTCTGTTTATTGCAAAAAAGGAAAGTTTAACCAAATATTACAGCTCAGCAAGAAAACTCACTGCATTATCCATGGTTAATCCGAGCTGGTAATTACAAGAATGATCCCACATTCTCATCATTTTAAAAAAGGGCTGTTTCAACTTGAAATGCAACAGTTTTGAGGTTCCACCACTATCCAGGCTTCCTTCTGAACATTGGTGGTGCGCTACAATTCATCCCATCTTTTGTGAGCGCTTCTACAGAGCCCAGGCTGTGGGTGACTCCTTCTGGGAAACTTTCCAAAGTCATAGGGCCTGATCCAGCGCGTCGTACGCTCGCTTGCGATCGTTGCTCTGGATCAGGCCCATAGTCTCAGTACAGAGAAGGGCAGACCTTTGGGAAGGGGTTACTTTTTATGCTTTTTTTGGTTTTGAAATATGTTAATGTGTGTAATAAAATATATATCATTCATACATTAACACAATAGATATTGTCTTCTTTCCTTTCTCTTTTTCTGAGAAATATTGAGAAAATGAATGAATAATTATTATTATTTTAATTGACATTGGACATTATAAATAATTGTCTACCCGACCCCCTATAAGAATACAATACATATATTCCTTATTCAGTAATCTATGCAGCAATATCAAAAACTACGGTATAGGTGTTTATAAAAACCAGATCCCCTCTCTCGTGTGGAGTTTTAGGCATAAGGCAGCCTCAAGTCACATGAGCGAACCAGCGGTCTGTCTGACCACTGATTCGCTCTAAGTCCTTATTCCCACACCTACTATACTATTATAATACTTCCCCCCTCGCCCACCTTCGCAGGTGGAAGAGGAAGAACTGCCCCTTTTGTACATGTAGAAATTGTATGTAACATCTTGAGGGTACATGCGCCCTCCCATCCAAATAGCCCACTCTCGCATTTTGAGTGGGGTGCCATTATTAAATGCCATTCTCATAGTGTCACTTCCTATGATTTAAGGGAGCTCTAATTTACAAGTGCTAGGTGTTTGCTACAAAACTCTGAGAATTAATCATTTCCTAACTTAATCGGATGTATAATTTTAACACGAAAAATAAATGTCTTCTTCCGGAGTCTGCCACTATTACAGTGACAGACTCCGATACTCAGCATAAGGCTGCAGGCGTCTGTTCCGGCGTCTTCCACATGGATTCTGGCGGCAGATGCGGTGGTGCTCCAGTCTATGGGCGCCGCCATCTTGTATTATCCATGTGACAGCCAGCCACCAATAATACTTACCTTCTCCGGTCCTCCAGCCAATCAGGAAGCAAGGCACACTATTTAAAGCCCTCAGACCTGCTGTTCAGTGCCAGAACAGCTAGGTCTTCTAGGTGCCTGGTACTCCTGATATTGCTCTTGCAGTGATCCAGTCCTGTTGGCCCAGTCCTGTTGGCCCAGTCCTGTTGGTCCAGTCCTATTAGTCCAGTCCTGTTGGTCCAGTCCTGTCGGTCCAGTCCTGCCGGTCCAGTCCTGTCGGTCCAGTCCTGTCAGTCCAGTCCTGTCAGTCCAGTCCTAAGGTCCAGTCCTAAGGTTCCGTCCTGAGGTCCAGTCCTAAGGTCCAGTCCTGAGTTCCAGTCCTGCGTTCCAGTTGGTTCAACCCTGCTGTCACCAGCTCTGCTAACTCCGGTCCCGCTGATTCCAGACCTGCTGACTCCAGCTCTACTGTACTTGAATTCCTCTACCAAGCATCACTCCAACTCTACAATATTTCAACCCGGATTCATTTACCAGCAATACTCCTACTCCACAGCATTTCTTATTCGGACTCCCCATATCTCTCCATCCCTAAACCGATCCCAAAAACCCTCTGAACGTGACACAAGCCAGACAAGTCTTACCAATTAGCAACAAGTAAACACAGGCGGTAAGATAATTCCTCCATTCAAAAATTATGCAGCAGCTTACTGGTAATTACTACATTAACATGTGAACACAGGCCACGCTTCTTTTCAAATATATGGAAATGTTTACAAGTGTATACAGAAATGGAAAAGGTTCTGCAAGAACAATGATTTACCACTGTATAAACACAGGGAACAAAAACAAATCCTAACATTATATAATTTTCATTTCTGCTCAGGCTTTTAACCCCTAATGGGCTGGATCCAGACTAGAAATTAGTTACTCCTGGGCTAAACCATGTTGATTTCAGGGGGAGTCAAGGTAATTGTATTCTTTGCATGCAGGGATATATCTTTGAATTGCTTTTCCATAGTGACGCCGGGCAACATCTGCCCGGCGCATGCGCATTAGGGCTACGGCCGCCTTACTAGTGACGGCAGCCGTAGCTCTGGATCAGGCCCTTGGTACCTGAAAAGGGTCCACAAGATTTGGGACCCGTGACAGTTAGGACACCTGTAAAGTCCAGAGATAGTAAGGCTGGTCAATTATCACTAATTCCTGAGATATGGGTGAATGATTTAGGTCCTCTCAGAGCCAGACAATTAACTTTCAGAGAGATAAAAGTTAGAAACATCTTACAACCAAAATTGGGAAATATATATATCTAATCTTGACCCTTACTAAATACAAAATTTTAATCTTTATTAGTAAAAGTAAAAGAAAAGTGCAAAACGGTAACAAGAAAACTGTGTGTTAAAAACAGGACCGTCTCCAACTGTTCATCCTAAACATGCTAAACCTGCATTTTCCTAACTGTGGATGGATCGAGACTTATGTATTAGGGGTTGGTGGCTATGAAATAGTCTTTCCCAATGAAAAGAATGATCCTGCGCCACAGGGAATATAATCAGTAAAACTAAGTGTATTTCTTTGAATTTAAACACCCATTACATCACAGCATGGTTCCATCATCTAATGAAATCATCCTGATTACATGGGAAGGGGCTGAATCCTTAATGCATCATTTCACAGATATTTTAAACAAAAAATATTTAAACCTCAAACTGACTTCCATCAGTAAATTTCAGCATTGAATTGCATGGAACTCTGCAACCACAGCTTCCTGTTACACCGTTCACGTGACGCAGATTTTAACCGAGCCATGGTATTAACTGGTGCCTCAAGTGGTGAGAATGGGTTTTGCCGTAGACCTTGACAAGTTATGACCTCTGTTGGCAATTAGTGTTTTCGTTTTGTTATATGTTATGAAGTTAGTCATAATGTAATGCACTAATATCCAAACATGAATTGTGGTGAAATAGCGGGTTTTTATTGCAAATCCACATGCCAAACAGGATAATGGAGAACCTTGGACTAAGAGCAACTTGTTAAATAACATCAATATACAGTAAATAAGAAAACTACAGGATAAAAAATATACAGGACAAAGACAAGAAAGTGTATGACTCATTCTGTGAATTAAATTGGTGATGTCAGCTCCATTGTCTGATTTCTGTAGATCAATGAATGTGCAAATAAGTTTGTTTGCTTGTTAAGAAAATAAAACTGCCAAAACTGTGACTTCTAGAACAATGTTAAATATTATTCATTCTTTCATTAATCTTTATCCATTAAATCAAATTCTACTAATGACCTACCTGGTCTATTTTCGATTTGTTCATCCTACAAGCCACTGAATCCCCTTTAATCATCACATTCCTTTCTAGCATGCCTGAGTTGGTCACCTTCTTCCTGCATGCGACCAGCTCACTGACTCTGAAAGTGCCAAAGTAAGCCCAAGAAAAGGCAACTTTAAACAAGCAGCTCTCAAAGTCACCGGAAGCCACACCCGAAATGAAAGCCAGCAACTGTTCCAACAATCCCAAATCAATGGGCCTCCTAAAATCCTCCGGTCTTGGCTGAGAGCGTTCCCAAACTTAATTATAATTCTGAACCATGGCCTGCTTCATAACGTCACTGTGGCCATTTATAACCGAAAAATTTGAAACCCCAGCAAGACTGGCACACATACTGGCTCTGGACCTATCAGCATTGAATTCTCAACATAACAACTCCAACAAGAGATCTGACTAACCTCCACTTTCCCTTCCCACCTTGTACCGAACCCATTAGTCTCACACACGCATGTAGACATGCAAAGTTGTTGGAGCCAGGGAGCGGTTCGCTAATAACTCTAATTCTGCTTCACAATCTGCCATAGCTGCAACATGAGCCTGAGCCCCCTGGCACCAACTGACTAAACCGAGACCACTCAAAGTGAGAAAGCGTGTCCACCATTTTATTTTCCACCCCTGGCACATGTCTAGCTCTAAATGTAATATTAATCCTCGAACATTATAAAACTAGGGACCTCAAAAGCTATTTGGCTGGTGGAGATGAGGGTCATTGTTGATGGCCTGAACCACTCCAAGATTGTTGCACCAGGACAGAATGCTTTGGTTCTGCAGTTTATGTGCCCAAAATTCCACCTCGACAATGATGGGGAAAAGCTCCAGGACCACCAAGTTGGTAGTGAGCCCCACCCTGCTCCAATCCTACCGCCATGGCGCCATGCACCAAGGCCTTGTAAATATGCCCCAAAGCCCATTAATACTGCTGCATCTGTGTAAAGCTGTACCTCCCAGTTAGACACCACCAGGCACTTGCCAAATCCTAACGCCTTTAAAGTCGGCCAAGAACACCAAACTCCCATATCGTCACGAATTCCCAGCGACAATGTGACAAAGTGGTGGAATAGACGCACCCCAGCTGTAGCTCCCTCCAGGCACCAGCACAAGACCCTACCCATTGGAATAACTTTGCATGAAAAGACCTAGAAAGTACTGCACCCTCTTGAGGATGACCTTCCACCACACACGCGATTTTAACAGAGCGAAATTTCCCAATCATTTGTCGATTTCTATGCCAAGGTAAGCTAAAGAACTGGTCGGGCCTTCTGTTTTTTCAGTCACAACTGGTACATCAAAATGCAAAAACATAGCTATTGCTGAGAACAACACTTGAGTGCAAACTTCATTAGCAGCAGGGCCAATGAAAAGAAAATCATCCAGGTAGTGAGCAATGCCATAATATTTGCCCCCCACCTGGACGCACCAATGGAGAAAGGAGCTAAACCTTTTGAAGAAGGTGCAGGAGACAGCAAAACCCATGGACAGGCATCAAGCTATAAAACAGCACTGCGGCATCTGTAAGCTTATGAATCTCAATGATTCCGAGTGTAGGGGAAATAAACGGAAAACAAACTCAATGTCCAGCTTAGCCATCAATACCACTCTGCAACATGACCACACCATCTCCTGAGCCTCCTCGAAAGATTGATAAACCACCCTGCAGTGGACCTGATCAATTCACATTCAACATCATTCGCCGACATACCCTCTGGATATAATAAATGCTGAATAAGTCTAAACTTCCCGGGAGTCTTCTAAGTGACAGCGCCCACTGAAGAAATCGCCAAATCCAGAATAGGTAGGACAGTGAAGGGCCCCATGATCCACCCCTGTCTAATCTCCTCCATCACCTACTGAACAAAAACAGTCAGAAACTGTCTCATGGATCTTATATTCTGAGGGCAGACGGAGCTAAACCTTCCAAAACACCTAACCGTAACAACTCAGCGTCGTCTCTTAAGGGGTAGATGTTCAACCAAGGCAGCATCGACTCCAAATTAACTGAGAAGGGGCCTTACTGAGGCCCCTTTTGGGCAGTCTGCCCTTGTGCCAAAGAACTTGCTGTCGGCACTCTTTGGTGGCAGGCATGCAGGAACCTTGGTGCATCCCACTCTATTAAATGCAAAACATTTCCCTTTTCCTGAAAAGGGGATGGCAATTCTGAGTTATGGGGCGGATTTAGGAAAGGGCTGCTGGTCACCTCCCCCGGCCCCAATTTAGTCACCCTGGTCCAAATATCTATGCCCTTTATGCCAAAATCTAGGCATTGTCTACCCACTTGCTTCTTATGGAAGCACTCGTCATAGGCCCTCCAGATAGCCCCTCTACAATTGACCTGCAAATCTTGGATGAGGTCCACTCTTTGGATAGAAGGCCCTGCAACTTCGGCATCCAAGTGCGCTTGATTCCCAGCATCCTTCCTGGATGCTCCATAAGCAGACCCTGGTAACAAAGAGATGTTAGTGGATTGCGCAACCCCGTCAGAAACCTGCACTGCATCACCTCTAACCAAACTGGGCTATGTGTCAACTGCCTGAGTCACTGTCACCCTGCTATTGCTGGAGAACAAACTGGGAAGCGGGGGTGGGATTAATAATGGAACCACCTGGGGGGGGGGGTGCCTGAATAAGAAGCATTATTGCAGAGGTGAAGGGTATCTGACCTCCTTTGGAGTCCAACCTTGGGAAGGAAAAATGGAAGGGAATGCCCACGGAGACCCTGGAGCAGCTTCCTGGGGCCTAGCTGAACTCCTGCCCACAGATCCAGCCTGAGAAACCAAACCTGCAAAAGGTGAGCACCAGAGGAGGGCTGAAATAGATGACGCACAAGAGTCAGGGGAACCCACCCTAGAAGCAGCCCCCGAATGACCCATGTTACTTATACCTGGTAATGAGACATAGCAAAAGAACACCATAAAGAGCCTGAGTGAGGCCCTGCCTCAGACCCAGGTCATTGTCTACCCTTAGATATTGTAAGTGCCTTTCCTCTGGAGCCTATGTGGTCTAAAAGACCGCATATACACAATCTACGTATCAAAACGATACACAGATTACGTACAATAGCTACTATGCATGCACAGTAGCTACTGTTTATTGAACTACGTCCGTCTATGGAAGACGGACGTAGTTTTGGATCCGGCCGTTGGTTCTTTAAAAATCTATAATTAATGGTTGATATTTAAACTCTTTGATTGATATCCAGTGAAACAAGACCAAAAAGCAGATGGAGTATGCATCATTACCTTGGACAGACACTGGGCGATCACCTATGCATTCCCGCATGAGTAAAATACAAATGAGACGTGACACATGTAGCCAGCATGACAGAGAGACAACACCAGCAAACATGGGGCCGTATTCAGAGAACTGTTTTCAAGGCCATTTCTGTGCATATTTTTAGGTATGTTTCAACTGCGCATGCGTAGTAACTAATTTTCCGTAATTAACATAGACTATACGCATGTAAGTGCCTCACGGACGGACTTATGAATCGCACTTGGATACATACGTCCGGATATGCAACGCAAAAATACGAACGTGAAAATTTAAATAAAAATGGGCGGGGGAAGGCATTTAAATGAAGGTATGTGGGCGCTAATAACATGAATCGCACGCACGGAGGACACATACACAGCCAACTGCTCACAGAAAGTTACTAGTGCGTATAATTCTCGTACGTATAGCCCTCACGTAGTTATGCTGCTAAGCACTCCCATACTGTAGGATTTAAATGAATCACCCCAACTTCAAAGCATAAATACAGGTGGCGTATGGCTGGCACACCACTTCGTAAGTTCATACACTACTGATACGTGATTGGCCCTTATGATATGATTTTCGTGGCGTAACATCTGCAGCGCGCATGCACTGTAAGTACTAATGATCGCTTTTACGCTAGTGGCTAGCATAAATTCGTACGTTGTTCTGGATCTACCCCATCATGAGTAAATGCTGAGTCTCTTTTTGCCCTTTTGCCCCAGTGGGAGGCCCTGCTATACATAGCATTTCATACCATGTATGCATATATGATGGACTTTTCCCTGCTTTGCAAAAAGGTAAAACTGAGCACAACTGTATTTACATTATCAAAGGCAATTGCAACCTTATGCAAAACTGGAAGTATCTAGGAGATACAGACAATTATGGATACGAAGTACGTCATGTATTTTGCATGCAAATTGTTTTGGATTCAAAACTGTGTTAAACTGAATTAGCCATAGTTTGTATCTAAATGTACAGCTGCACAACTGGATTCCCTTGCTTTAATCGCTAGGCCATTGCAGGAGAAGCATGAGCAGTATTGTCAGGGCATTGAGTCAGTGACACTGTCTGTATCATTGATTTGAAAGTAAATTCTTCATCTCTCATTACATAAGATTTAACGTGTGCTAATTTCCCTTTTTTTCCAAAAGCATGACAAGATGCAGTGCTCATTTAACACATTTACTGAGCACATGTCTGCAACAGCAAATCAGTACCAATGACCCAAATTATGGAGGAAGTCACCATCTTGCAACAAGAGATGTCTGCAAGTTTGCATCTCATTGCTTTGAGTTTACAAACTTTGGCTGACGAAGCCAGAGCCAAACGAGTAACTCATGCAATGGGCATGTCATAGTTCTTATGGTCCACACCCCTTTCGCCATGACTACACAACCACACCTGTTTTCAACCACTACTGGACCTTCAGTGGTGAGAGGACTGCTGCCATGTAAATCAACACCATTGTCATCAATGTGCCCAGAAGGAGAGACATCAAGGATAGCCCTGATGAAGCTAAAGCTCTTTGGGCTGTTTTCACAGCCTTACTGATCCCTTATATGGCTCTTATTGATACAGCATAGGATATAACCATATGCAGAGCTTACATATTTGGGCAGCATCTTTCCTTAACTGAGAAAAACTGCTACCAGTTCTTCTGCAGAGGAGATCTAGTAAGGAGTGTGCCTTTACTTTTCTAAATTGTCAATATCCCATTTCCAGGTTTCATTCTGGGAACTTTTATCTGTTTAAGTATCGTCAAAACACTGGTCAGCTGCTTACAATTTACCATTGTGGGACTGTGCAATATCATGCTCAAGATGTGTCATTCATGCTGATCTTATGTTTGTTATACATGTTTATTAGTAGTGTGTTTTTTAGCCAATACAGTGAAACTTTTAATAATTGGAGCCATTCATTACTTGTAATACCAATCCAAGCGCTTGCCTTTAATAAATCTTGCATATTAAAGAAATTCTTCTCTGTATTAATTTTCAGCCTGATGCCAGCATGGGTCCTGTGTTTCAAACAGACCAACAGACCTAACTATTTTTATCTCCTTTTAGAAATGTATGTGGGGCAGTGATGCAATATTAATTCAGTTTTACACCTGGCTACACATTCTGTGACAGTTATTATTATTAATTCACAAAAAGGATGATGCACTATTAATTTCAATACTATAATTATTAATTAAAATAATATAAGTCCTTATCCAGACCTAATAGGCAAATCTGTATGTTTGCCTCCATTGTGTATGAGAACAGGGCACTTCCCTGGCACTCCTATGCTGATATATACTTAGCTCTGCAGCAGCAGGTATCAGCGGTATCCTACCGCCGATACTTGTTGCTCAGAGCTGCTCAGTAGTGGGCCAATGCACAGCTTCCCTACGCACTGGCCCACTGTTAAAGCTGGTTCGCGGTACCCCGTCCCTATGTGTTGTCACATGGGGTGGGGACCCGCGGCTGTGTCCTGGGCCCCGCATTTTCTGACAGCAGCACTGATCGTACATAAGAGCTTAGCTAAGCTTTAATGTGCGATACGAATGCCTATTGCTACCCACCATGCGCAGTACATCATTTCATGTTTTTTCTGTATGTAATGTATGTAAATAGTCTGACATTATTAAGTCAGGATATGGCCCATAATACTAGTAAGGTTATTGTTTTTGTATCTTTGTTACCTTTGCCAGTGAAACAAGTTTTTCCACTATAAGATTATTCTGTAACTGATTAAACAGCTTGGCACCTCCTAGAAATTTTCTATTTTCCATAAAGACAAAAAGGCTTGATTATAATTATCCATTGCAATAAACATAAGTTTACTAAATTTCTGAGTCACCAATATTGTGCATAATGTTAATGAGTTAGAGGTGTTACTCTTGTTGCCCATATTATTCTCATATTTGTTTTTTGTTTTTTCTGTCTGTCACACTAATTTGTGACAAGGGAAGCAAATATAATAACAAACTCTAAAGGGCTTCATGAGACATTATGATATGGTTTGTCACTGCAACTTTACTGCTGTCTATGAGGATCAGATAAGCTAAACATCTTTAGAATATTTCCACTGCATTTTTGGTCGCTATAACCCATCTTTCATATCTATAATGCCTATTTTAGCCCTAAATTCTAAAGGCCTTCCAGAGACACCATGTTTTCAAACAGTTATTTATTCAATTATTAAAAATAAATGATGATACAGTATGTCTTGTACAATGTTATGAACATTGACTGTACACTGTGACACAGTATTAACTTACACTGTACCGCCTATAATGTAGAATCAATGCCAGCCATCATGTTTTGGAATTATACCCTGGGTGTTTTTTCACTCAGCTTTTGAACCACTGTGTAATCCTTTTTGTGAGAGTTTGAACTCTTGCTGTGTGCTCCAGGCCACTCTTTCTCTTGGAGGCTCTATGACATTCTACATGGCTATTGGTTTACACAATGGTGATCTGAGTACTGGTGGGTCAATTCTGTTAAAAGCTGCACCGAGTGCCAACTAAACCTGCAGAATATTGAAGTAAAGTACCCAAATTCATGCCAAGACATGGTTCTCACTAATAGTCACTATCAAACACTATATTGATTAATCATTTTAATCAGTGGAAAACCTGCTTCACTCCCATATATAGAGCCCTAAATATTCCAAGCAATGAAATGGCCCCTAGGAACAAGTCTGACTCCTTGCATGTGGATTGAATATCCAGCCCTATTATCAGACATTCCGGGAAAGTTTAGTTACTGTAGTGGCTAATTCCCCTTCAGCAGAAGTGTTTTCAGACATCTCTTTGATATCATCATGTCATGTGGCTGCAGTCATCACATATACACAGTTAGGATGATCTTCTGGCAATTTGCTACTGGAACTAGGGTTAGATTTAAGGAAGCCCGCAGTGCTCAGACCTTCTTGGAGAGATAACCCTGGTATCAACAGCCTGGGTAAGCATGAAATCATTTTGAGGGAACTCATGCTGTGAGTGCCAATAGGCCGGATCCTTAACAACGTCCGTCTTCCACATACGGCCGTAATTTGCCGATAGGTAGCTACTACACATGCTTAGTAACTATTTTACGTAATCTACGTATTGTTTCGTTACATAGATTGCGTATATGTGATCTTTAAAGACCACATATACACAATCTATGTGTCATGATCTGGGCATGTTTGGGATCAGTGGCGGGTTCCGAGGGCCATGACTGGCACCGTAATGGAAGCTGGGAGGCCGGAGGTAGTGCTTGTGCATAGGAGGTAGGCGGAACTAGGTGAACCAGGATGGTATAGCGGACCGCTGGACTGGACTGGATTGCTCCAGAGACTGGACTGGACAGCGGACTGCTAAACTAGACTGGATTGCTCCAGAGACTGTACTGGACAGTGGACTGCTGGACTGGACTGGATTGCTCCAGAGACTGAACTGGACAGCGGACTGCTGAAAAGCAGGCAAGCTGGTAGCTGTAGTGCAGGTAAGCTGGTAGCTGTAGTGCAGATTAGCTGGTAACCGTAGTGCAGGTAAGCTGGTAGCTGTAGTGCAAATAAACTGGTAACTGTAGGGTTATTGCAGCTAGGCTTGGAAAGCAGGCTTGATTAGAGAAGCATTTGAGCTTAGAAAAGCAGGCTTGATACTGCTTAGCTGGCAATGCAGGGTTAATGCAGCTGGGCTTGGAAAGCAGGCTTGATCCAATTTAGCTGGCAATGCAGGGTTAATGCAGCTGGGCTTGGAAAGCAGGCTTGATTAGAGAAGCAGCTGAGCTTGGAAAGCAGGCTTGACAGGAGGCAAGATGGCGACGTCCATGCACCAGAGGATAGTGGTGCAGGTGCCCAATTCCCAGACACTATGCTGCATACATGCTGTAATAGACACTGTGAAGAAGGCTACCACTATTGGGAGTGGCACCTCTGGAGGGCTGGAGAGCGGGCATGACATGGGAGAGCCAATGACAGATGGCTCCTGGTCAGGTAAGTGCGGCAGCGTCTGCCGCTAAGCGTGACATCACATAAAATGATACGTAAATTAAGTAAAATAGTTACTACGCATGCGTAGTAGCTACCTATCAGCAAATTATGTCCGTATGTGGAAGACGGACGTTGTTGAGGATTCGGCCCAATGGCACTAGGAGTCTTCCTGCCACCAGTAGGTCGTTGTTAAAAGTAAAAGCAAACATTTTCTCTTTGCAGAATTACAAAATGTCAGTGAGCTGCCAGGGCATGGTGGTGGTAGCATCCAGGTTTTACTAAATAAAGTAGAGCTGGTGGCTTGTCATTATCTAAATATGTGTTGGGTGCTCTTCAATGTAGGTCATACAGTATTTTTTTTACTTTTTTTTTTACAAAAATAAAAACAAAAAAAACAGGGGAACGTACAGTATATAAATGATATTGGAGGTTTTTACAGTATTTCCATCTCAGAGGTTTTGGAGTAATAATTATAGAAATAGTAAATAAAAACTTTCCTATATTGGTTTCAAATGATTTCTGCTCACATTCGTCAGCAGAGCTACTAAATCGCTGCACTTGTCTGCTGTTAAAAGCGTCTGTTATTTGATACTTACATACAATACATGGATGATTTCCACAGTATGTGTCACGCTAGGGGATAAATTTACTTAAGTCAACTTTTGACTGTAATTATAAATCACCAGCTTTCGCCATGATTTTCTAGCGATTTGGGGTTCCAAATGACCGAATTTACTAAGGGGCGCTTTTTTTCTGGCGATTTATAATCATCAGCGATGTGTGGTGATTTTTAAAAAAATTTTTTAACTATTTTTTATTTTGTACATAAGAAGGACAATACAAAAATACAGAAGAGCACAGGTACATTTGCGAGTCATTACAACATCTGAATACATGTATCAAACTAAGATCTATGGGTTGATCTCTCCAACTGTCTGTATTGAAACCAGTTAGTGGATTCAAATAAGCTAAGTATATGGGTCTGCAACTCTGCATCAAGGTGAGAAATATATAAACGCTACTTCTTATGAAAATGTTTTACCCCTTTCTCTACATCAGGTAGAGTTGCTCTGCTATTGAAATAGAGAGTGTCCAGCATGATACCTTTGACCGCATGGAGAAATGGAGGGGTAGGTTTAGTCCAGCAATTCAGTACAACTTTTTTCTGAACAATGGCCCAGATCCAGAGCTACGTCAGCTAGCATATTTACACATATTTTGTATTTACTGCATATAAATATTTTGTATTTACTGCGGCAGATGTAATGGCAAGTAACTCTGAACTTACATAACATCCTAGTATCTAAAACATAACTATGCACGAAGGGGCGTGCCAGTTATACGACACCCGTAATTACGCTTCGGATGGGCGGGGTGAGGCATGTAAATCATACAATATGGGTGTGCTTAGGTGCGTAAGTACGTGCAGCCATTACAGCCGACAGGAGTTACGCTTTCAAAAGTTAAGGTAGGGTTTGGAAAGCGTAAAACGCCAAAAGTACAACCGAGGGGAGTGCCAAGGGGAGTGCATAGAAATTACGAGAGCGTAAATACGCTAGCGTTGAAACGGAAAGACAACGTAGCTCTGGATCTACCTCAATGATAGTAATGAAATTAGTTAAGGAAGGTTTATTTTCCCCAATGGCCCAGTTATCAAATTTCCCTATGAGCATGGCTTCGGGACCTGTGTCCCACATATTTCATTTATGAATTGTGCAAATTTACACCAGAACTTTAGTATTTTATGACATCCCCAAAAATTATGATAAAAAGTGGCATTAGTGTTTTTGCACTTCAAACATTGCCCCGTCTCATCATCCAGGTGTTTCCACTGATTAGAAGAAATATACATCCTATGTATCATCTTAAGATGGACTTTGACTCCCACAAATGTATTGCCCCAAAAGTTAGAACATCTTTTAAGATAAATCTAGTGCGATATGCGTTCGTTTTAAGGAAATGTAATAAATCCATCAATGTATCAGTCGTGACAGGCTCAGCTCGAGACACTGAGACTGAAATCTTAGAACTAAGTTACGTACGTCTGTAGGTATGTTGAAGGGGCCGACCCTTCATTTCCTAGTCCCGTATCTCCACCATACAGGTGGGGATAGGCATTTAAATGAGGGATCGGGGAAGCCCCGTTACGACTTGATGTGCGTCCGAATGATCGCAGATCAAATCATGATTATTAAGGTAGGCTTCCAGAAACGTAATTATTATTACGTAAGAGGGGAGTACCGGGTGCGTGCACTTCCCTCTATGCTGTGTAACTACAGACCCTGGCCCATTGTACTGTACCTGTAAAATTGGATTTAAATAAAAAAAATTGCTAAATATGGGAATCTGTTTACAATGTCCCTAATCATTGAAGCCCTAGCCAACCACATATTTAATGCTAAGCCCTATTGATTCCTTTCTCAGGCTTAAAGCATTGCATTTTTGTTTTTGGTTGTAATTTCAGGCTTAAGAAGACAAGTGTAATTATAACCATTATATCTTTTACAAGCAGACATAAACAGCAGAGAATAGTTTTTATGCTAGCAATTGCACTAATTCATTTTTCATACACATAAAGTAATAGCTATTCTAAGGACAACTTCATATATCATGTCCCTGGCCTAATTATGCAAGAGTTAATAATGTATTTTTTGTGAAAATGTGCTATACTAAAGTTAAGTATCTGAACATCTAATGCGGAGCACGAAACAAACAGAATTTATCATAGCCGCATGTAAGAGAAGAAAGAACTGATTATATTTTATTTTAGTGTTTTATAATTATACCTATTTATCATTGTAGCACTTTTTTACACTTAGGCCTAATAGATACGATTCTGCACATTGTGATTTAATGTTGCTTGAGTTAGCACAGTAAGTTAAAGAAAAATATAGATTATTATTAAGCAAAGTTTATTTGCCTTAAATGGGCTTTAAAGTACCAGACCATAATCTATTGTATAATGAAAGTGTCCCATATATGCATATTTTCATTGTGCATATGTTCAGAAGGAAGCCACAAATGTGAACAGTTACGCTAACAAAACCAAAGGAAATATAGCAAAAATAATATGAGTCGCACTGTGCTTGGAAAGCAAGTACCACTGAGTTAGCTACATCAATAGCAAGTTATTTTATATTTATTGATAAAATAATATGTCCTAATCACTAGAGCATGACAACTTCTCCGACTTCTTTCTCATAGTTGTCGGTTGCTATGAAGCATAACCAACTCATCCAACTCATTAGATTTTCACAAATAACTTTGACCCTCCCCCCAAGTAGTTCAACATGGTTTTGCCACTGTTTTGTGCTGTTACTACCAACATTAGATCAGCCCTTTTATCTGTACCTTAGCTTTATAGCGCTTCCTATGGGTCATAGCATTTCTGCATTGTAGTACTTACATACAAAATGGGATACCAGTACAGAGACTGACAAGAAAAAAGTGCACACACCTGAGCTGGGTAGCCACTACAGAATCTTGAAGTACTATCACATAGATAATTCAAACAGTCCAACTGGCCATTAAATGACAATATGAGAAAGATTGATAGCAATTTCACATTTTAGCAGATCAGGATTTGGTGAAGTAAAATAAAACTTCTAATTTGTAATATTTAAAATACAGTCATAAGATTAAATGAAAGAATGTTAAAAAATAGGTGAAATATAAAAAAAGGTCTACATACACTGCTGCATAAAATAGAACCCTAGGATTATAATGGGATAGTCAAAGAGGAGCTCCCTATCGTAACAAAGTGGGAGAGACGCTTACCCTTATAGGTGCCGAGTCTCCTCGTAAGAGGTATAACAGTCCCTATTCTGTTCTACAGAGCCCCAAAATGCTAAAGAAAATATCATATAATCAAAAGTATTAATAGCAATGAAAATACAGAAAGTAGATGTGTGTAAACAAGTCCAAGTGAATCCTTTACTATGGTGACTTGGGTAGTTGTGTCTCTTTCAGAGCTATATAACTCTGTAATCATGCAATGTTTAATAAGTGATATTGGACTGAATTCAGACTTCCCTTTTATTCCTAAACATTTCTTGGTTTAAATTAGATTGTGGCTATTCCTTAGGTGTTACGCCTTGTAACTATTTAGAGCGCATTTTTACACATCCTGACACAGAGCCTGGATCAGGGGCATGGCTAGGGGTTTGCAATAGACTTTAGGGTGATGCCAGTAAATTAATATCTAAGGTTTAGTTGGTTTGGAATTCAGAAGGACACAACTTTACCATTTTGCCCCGGCTTTATCATTTTTAGCTTTGTCTCTGGAACTGGTTGGGAGAAATGTAAAACAAATGTATAACGTAATGCAACACAGCATCTATGCAGTATTTATATCAGTGCTATAGCACAGTTTATTTAATGGAAGTTTTAAAGCACATACATACTAAGGGCCTTATTCACTAAGGACGATTTTTTGTTTTGATTTGTAATCGCGGGTCATCGCGGCCCATCGCCGCAATTGACCCACGATTTGTTTATTTTGGGGGTCTAAATTTACTAACATGCGATTTTTTTCAAACACAGGCAATGTGCCGCAATGTTTTTAGGGCTTAATCGCCTTAATTAAAAAATCACCGCGATTAGCACTTTAACTAATAGTGGTAGCTCGCGTGTATGAGAACAATCCTAAGTTCTCCATGTCTGCACATCTAACTAACCGCGCCCTCAAATGGTCATTTAAATGCCCCCCCGCCCACTTTCACGTAACTATGTCCGTACGAATTACAACCACGCCCCTCCGTACATATGTCCCCAAGTGCGATTCACACGTGCGCAAATTCAACGTAAACAGCGTAAATAAGTTACTGTGCATGCACAGTTACTGCAACAAAAATACGCACAGAACTCTGCACAAAAACGTATCTGTTTTTTTCAGAAGCTGACGAAATTTACAGTAGAGCAGTACTGTTAATTTTGTCAGCTTCAGAATTGAATCAGCGCCCCCTACTGGTGGGAGGTAATATTGCAGATGTCGCGATCAAGGTGACTTCTTCATCTCCTGCACGGAAGAAATTTACAGATGCAAGAAAAGAGATGAATTCTTCATTTTAAGAACATTTGAAGGCTCCCAAGATGCGGACATGCGGACATCTAATGGTGAGTTTTAAAAAAGTTTTCTTTTTTTTTATACACATGTAACAGTGTCTGGAGGGGAGGGCACTTGAGCCCTCCAGATGTTATGTGCCATTTCCACACGTAACACCTATCAAGCAGAACTGATTTATGTACGATAGGATTTAAAAGTAATTTACAAACAATGGGGAAGTTCTTCCCCTCTGCCTGCCAAGATAGGCAGTAGGAAGATTTACATTTTACAGCAGGGGAAGGGTTACAGTATACGCATGGATCAACAGTTGTACGGTCTGCACATCTGTCTTAAGGCAGCCTTATGGATAGGTATCTGGCATAAAGTCCCCACGACATAGGGGAGTGACGGGGGAGTTCACTCCCCTCTTCCGTGTGTACATTAAGACCCCACATGTGTGGAAAGCGTGTCGAGGACTGTATCCAGTCCTTAGAGAGACAGGTATCACTATTTCTAAATGTATTTAATATTTTAATATTTTATTTATTTGTTAACAGGTTTTTATTTAGTGCCATCAGATAATGTAGCGCTTTATAGAGAATATTTCACATTCACATCAGTCCCTATTCCATTGGTACATTCTACATTCTAAGTTCCCTAACACATACATGCATGCATGTCTTTAGAGTGTGTGTTAGGACACTCCGGGCTTACCCCTAAGGAACCGGAGTGGTCCAGGAGTGATACTCCGGGTTTACCTGTGAAGAACCGGAGTGATCCCTAGGAAGATCCCACAGAGGTGAAACGAGCAAGCTTCCGTGGTCCGAAGTCTTTACCTATCAGGAGGTTTTCACCAGAGCCCCTAATGGTGGGGTTGGACTGAGCGGCCCCTGAAGGCGTGGTCGTCCCCCGTTGAACTTGGACTCGTCGGAATAGGAAAGAAAGACACCCCACAGTGAACCGTAAGCGAACAGGAACAACGCATAAGAAGGAGCAGAACCGGTAAGTAAGGACCTACCGAAGACAAACAAACAAAAAACAAGAAACAAGGTACTGTGGACTGAAGCGGAACACAGGACAAGACTGACTGACTAGGGCTAACTCACAGCAGGCACACAGAGTCTCCGAGGAGATACAAACACAAGCAACCAAGTAAATGTAGGATAACAGGGTAGGTAAGCACACGATAAGGGGGAAAAACTAAGAATGAGAAACACACTAGGGACTAGGTAGGCTAGGTAAAATGGCAGGGCAAGAGGGCTAGCAACAATCAAGTTCACTAGGCAAGCACTGAGGCAAGACACTAGGCACACAAGAGTAGCAGGTCACAGTTCTGACTGGCAGAGTCTATAACCGGGGAGGGAATGAGGAGAGAGCAGGTTTAAATATCCTCTGTAG
>WWET01002304.1:223629-238058 GCA_011038615.1 Limnodynastes dumerilii
AAATATCCTCTTTAGGGAAATGATAGGCTGAGCTGCAGTACTGTGAGTTGCCAGGAGCTGGGGGGCGCGGGAGCACTTTGTTTATAAAAAACATGTGGGTACCGAGCGCCTGCTGAGAGATGTGGCGGCGCGCGTGCACAGAGGAGGCCTGCAGATAACGTGTAGCGGGGATCCCGGACAGCGCGTCTGAAGGACGGGGACGGAGCTCCAGCTGAAGGTAAGACGCAGACAGACAGGGGGGCTGGTGGCACTTAACAGTGTGGAAGGAAACCTTAGCACCCACTGCTATCAAACTCCACACAGATAAGGCATAGTCCGGGAATCAAAACTCATGACTTCAGTACTGTGAGACACAAGTGCTAATTCTGTATATATGCCTACTAGTAGAAACAGACTTGCCATAAAGGCATATTAACAAAAGATAATGTAGTATAAACTGCTATTTAAAGCATTAAATCATTAACCTTGGTACTATAAATGATCAGATCCAGGGAGCTGAATCTCTATCTATTTTCAGGTGAAAGTGCAGTGTGATTTTACTCTGCGAATGTTCAGAACAGGAGCGAGCACAGAAAGTCCTTACCTATTTCTTTTATTTTTCATTTATTCATTTTTTTGTAGTCTCAGGCAGTATACAACATCAAATCAACATTTGATAACATCAATGACAGCATATGGTACAAATAATGCATCAAAAGGATATTCAAAGAAAAGAGGGAGGGAAATGGAAAGAAAAGACAGGGCTTAGGGGGATACTGAGTGGCGCACTAGGTCAACTGTGTGCTGTGTAAGACAGGTAACACATTAAAGACTCTGTAAAGTTCTGTACAAACAAACCTTGAGAATAATGGAGCACTAATGATGACCAGATATAAAAGGTAAGTATGAAAGGTAAAGATCTAGAAATAAGTGAGTGACGCATATATATTATGTCAAATTGATATCCAAAGTATATCCAAAGTATGTGCTCAAATGTAAGGATGCTACCTCATATAGAATATGAATAGAATCAAAGAATACAAATAATCAATGATCCAAATTAACTCAAGGGTATACATAAATAAGATATAACATTTGGTAAATGCATACACTTCAAACAACAAAACCACAGTGCTTGAATTATACTATAAAAATTGAATAATAATAATTTGAAAATATACTATATAATGATCGAGCAGCAGATAAAGTTAATCAAATTTATTAGCTAAACAAACATAAATTGCATCAAAATGCACAAACCACATAACATAACATATTGTTACATTTGGAGTTGTGTGAACAGCTGTGTATAATGTGTAAAAATCTGGATGAATACAGATAAATATATGTCATGAGCAGAAGAGCACTGAATTAATATATAGCAATGACCTGGGGAGAGGTCCGTAGATATTAGGGATAGGTATGTCAAATTAATTATCAATGACCAGAATTGTAATCTCTCCAAGAAAGAATAATGAGGAACTTTTTAGTCCAAGCGGTATAGCTGGTACACAGAAGTACTTGGATAAATGTGGAATGATATTGTGTGATCCAATACTGATTAGGGATAATGGTAAAATTGGTGGAAAGCAAACAAGCAGGAAAAGTATTTCAATTCCGTGTAGTAGAGTGCCCCAAATCCAATGCAAAGTGCTGTATGCAACAACAGTATACTCACTGCTCATAAAAGTCCATATGTAGTGCAGTCCAGGGACAGAGTAAAACTCTTTCCAGAGTAGTAGTGTAGCAAACACTGCAGAGGCCACCCGCCGTTCACGCTCCAAAGGACCGAAGACCGCAGACAGAATGACAAATGGATTCATCAGCTGTGTACACACGTCACAAGTAAGGCGTTCCTGCCACGCTTTTTGTCTTGCCTAAGACTAAAATTATTACATTTACCTTCCATGCGGCGTCTGTTTCACAAACATTCACCCCATATATTATTTTATCTGGTATAACATTGCGGAGCTGATCCTCGTAGGAGGTATAGGTTATTTTTAGTGGTGGCTCACCACCAGTACAGGCAGCAGTCCTCCTCCCTGCCCCTAGCTTGTCTTTAAGTCTGCATTCTAACTCTGAAAAACACTTGTGTCGGTTTGCCTCACTCCATTTGTAGGGCCCCACTGTGTTGACGGCATCCTCCACTTGGGCCCATAATTTTCATTTGCGGATAAAAGGGGTTTTTGCCGCCTACTCACCCATAATTTCCTCTTAAATGGGGATAATGGCCTCCACCAGCACACAGTTCTCATCATTATGAAATCTGGTTTTGCAGACGCTCTTTGTTTTTTTGGGTGCACAAGGCTCCAAATACCCGCTCTCTTGCTCCTCCACTGATTTTATCAAAACATTTTTGAACATATTTAAACTACAGGAGGAGACAAAAAAAAAAAAAAAATGTATATAACAATAAATTATAATTATGAAATGACTAAGAGCAAACACATTCTGCCAACTTCCATTGCCACACACAAAGAAACACATGCATGTAGCAAACACAAGAAAATACACAGCATTGATATTGTTTAAAAATTGACAGATTTATTACAATTGATTTAAAAATGAAATCATTTTAAATAATATACTTACTAAATTGCCAATGACTGACCAGGCTCCCCACCAGACGCACCCCAAAATAAATAGACACACACAACAGTATTGGATTTAAATGTGTTGCAAAAAAACCTCTAATGGCTGAAAATGCTCAAAATCCAAACACACAAGGCTCCCGCTACATACCCTTCAACTGTACCTATTCAGCAGGTACAGTACCACTTTTTAATGGTCTGTACAGACTAAAAGGGCTACTGCACCAGATTCTGACGCAGCAATTCACTCCCCCCTGTACTCAATTTCCACTCCTACAGCATCTGATCACTATAGCAGTGATGAGGAGACTCCTACATCTCTGCTAAAGTGACAAGACACTCACACTCTAAGCTCATATGATAAGGTGTAATATGAGATTTTACAACTTATCATACACGCAAATGAAAAGATTAAAGCCACACCTTTACAGGGCAAGCCATGCCCACTTCATGGACACACCCCCAAGTGTACCTATTTTCTGTAAAAAAAAATGTTGGAGGGTATGCCACTATCTCTCTCAAAATGAAAGTGGATCTTTACTCCATTATATAGTGTTTGTCCAGTGAAACATCATGATAGCTGTGTTAAATGTCGCAATTACAATCGCGAGATTACAAGGCAAAAGCAAAAATCATTTATTATTTCCATTAACACTATAGAATGCATAGCAAATATATACTAAATGGCCGCGATTAACACAACAAAATGGCCACGCTTTCTGTGGGTAAAACACACCGTCTATCACCAGCGAACACAAATTGCTACTCAAAATCGACGCATGGTAAATCCGGCACATTGCAGATAAATAGCCAAAAATTAGCGCTGATACCTGGCAATTAACAATCGCCACCCATATCACCCTTTAGTAAATCTAGCCCTTTATCTTTGTTTATTATTATTATTATTATTATTATTATTATTATTATGTGTACCTGGCTTACATTTGTTGTTTCTTAGACATTATAAATGTCTGAGAAACAAGACCAGGAAAAAAACCATTTGGGTTTATAGAGGAAAATACAACCACCACCAGGTTTAATTTAAAAAATAAATATAAAAAACACAACAAACATCTAAACAATAATCCATAATAATACAGCAATTTTAATCTATACCAGAATAAAAAGAACCGTAATATCCCTAACAGATAAAATATCTGGTTCAGGAGGCTGTACATGTGTATGCGCATCAGCCCTTAGGTTGCCACAAGTGAAATAGGTACTGATAAACAGTCACAATAATTGTTGAGAATGGACTTCATGAGCGACATACATGCATAAGTACATATACACTTTTTGGGATAGTTGGTGTGACTACTATACTGTCTGAAGGTAAATAATAAACCAAGGCAGCCTTCTGACCAGTCAGAAAGTAGTTTTTACTTTTTTATGTTGAAATTAAAACAGAGAAAGCAAACTATAAAATAGAGATCACATAAAGGTAACAATAATAAAGTCTTTGTGTGTGAACCTTGTGCGTGCACATACTACTATGTACACTTCTATACAACCACATATGTAAACCCATGAGCAAGCTCACGCATTTCCAAAACTCTATACATACTGTTATATATATATGTTCCCTTCCATCAGTCTTTAAGAGTGCAATGTATGTGATTAAATAAAATGTGTTCCATGTTTCTAAAGATATGTTTTATTCACAGGAGTTCCCATACAACAATTATAGAAATGCTTAGCTTAGGAATACTGTATTATTGTCATGTTTAGACTTATAGTGTAGCATTTTATGTTGTATTAGCAAGAATATGATTTATTATGCGATCGCATCTAATGTACGCAAGTTATAGATATAGATAGATTAATGATATTATGTTTCTTTGCGTAAGACTGCATGGTTAAGACCTTTGCATTTAGTTAAGTAAACCCTGTGTAATATGTTAATGATGCTACCAGGAGAACAAAAGACCCTCCAAGGACCAATCACCATAGGATCCATAAGATGACCTGAGGAATCCACCAAACAGATGCCAGAAGATCGGATTGCAGTGACATCATCAACCTTTTGATAAAGATTGTTATAAAAGCTATGCCTACTCCTAAAGAGTAGAAGGTTCTGTGGATCTGTGGCCAGTGCTGGTATTCTTGCTGTATCTGGAAGCAGTGCTGTTTGGATTAATGCTCATTGTTGGTAGTATATTTTTTTGTGCCTTGGAACACAACCTGCGACTCGACCTTCATTATTTTGCATACGGTATCATTGAGTGTGGATTTCGCCACGTGTTATTGCGTTCATATTTTGCTGTTTAAAGTTGAGAATCAAACTCAACAGCTAACACCCCTGCTACATGTACAGAACAACCACCTGCTTCGTTCTTTTGAGAGCAGAGTGGCGAAGCCCCTTACAGAAGTGTGCTGCTGGCAGTGCCAACTGAAAGCTGTAAGGATTAGTGATGCCAAGATCTAAATCTACACACATAGGTCCTGATCCAGACCTATGCTTGGATGCGGTTTTACGCTGATTGTAAGCATAAAAACTGCCATTTGTACTTACTGCGCATGCACGGGCAGATGTTAAGCTCATTTTACGCTCTGAAAATCTTAGCGTATGGGGGCGTGCCTGCCATACGAAATCCATAACCAAGCACCGAGGGCGAGGTGAGGCATTTAAATCATACAGTATGGGCGTGCTAAGCGTTGTTAATACACAAAAGTTAGGGTAGGGTTTGCAGAGTGTATGGAAGCTAAACTAGGCACGAGCAAGGGGAGTGCCTATTGGCGTGCATCGGTGGTACGTTTGGCGTTAATACGCTACGCAGACGAGCGTGGGTCTGGATCAGGCCCATAGGGATGCACCTAACACAGGATCAGTCATACTTGCATACTTGCATACCACTATTATTCCCTACATTTTACATATCGGACTGGATTCACATTTAGTTACGTTAGGTCACTTAAGGTAAGTGACCTGACTTAACTGGAGGGCGCATGCGCTCTCCAGATGTTACGCTAGGGTTACTATAGTAACCCTAGCATATAAACAATTTGTTCCCTCCGAGCCCATTTCCGAATAAATTGGCTGCGCTTCCCTTCCGGGGGGAAGCATGTTAAGTGTACAGTGTGGGAGGGGGCTCCCACACTGTAGATCAGCGGTCATACGGACCACTGATCCGCACACAGCATAAGCTGCCATAAAGCCCGCACGTGAGAGGGGAGTGACATTGGGTGTGCACTCCCCTCTGTCTCGCGTAATTACAGACCCCTGCGCGCATGGAAAACGTGCAGGGGTCTGAATCCGGTCCATCTTTCTTAGTATTATAATTTACATAAACTTGTTTCACCAAGGAATTTATTTGAAAAAATAATAACATATGGGTCTTTAAATGTAATTCTTGCTAAATAAATGCTTATAATTTGGGTAATGGAATAACTAACCCATACTTACACATTGCATATTCACTTTTATCTGCTTATCCCAATATGGCGCAGTTATAAAACAAAAGAAAATGACATTTAAAGATCTTAAGTCTTCATTTAGGTACCGTTGTGATTAGACAGTTTAATATCATAATATGTGATAAATAGACTGCATGTCAGACATTTTAATCAAACTTCGTAGCCTACTAAATTAATCACCCCCTTGGGGTAGAGTAGCAGATTTCCAATTTAGACATAGCGTACCATTAATAATGTACAATTCTCCAAGCACATTATTTTTATTCATCTTCCCAATACTATATCACATTATCAGCCTAGATTTAATATAGATAAAAAATAGGCACTTTCACCTGTCCTTTGATAAATTATATTCATTTCATAATTCTTTTCAAACTTTAAAGTGTGTTTAGTGAGCGGTGTTTTACCCATATGTGGTCATTTATGGATGGAATTGGATGTAGTATGAGTAGAAGAGTTGGGGCTTGTTTTGTCCCTTTTTAAGGATTCATAATGTTGGGAGTTATGCAATCACATAAATCTAAAGTTGGAAACACACTGGGTGTTTTTTGCTGATAATCATTCAGATCACAAGCTCAAACAACAATTGCAGCAGATATCTTCCCAGTGTCTACTGTCCAATGATGCTGCAGAATCGTCTGAAACATCTGATTGTTCCAGGTGGCAGCCCCTGATGTTGCTGTTGAGAAGCCTGTGAAACAGAGGGATGTAACTCGCTCATGAGGAATATAGGAAGCTAGATGGCTTAATATATGGTTTGCTCATGGGCTGCTGGCAGTGATTAGATGAGACAAGTACTGGCACATACGAGACAGAACTTGAATAGGCTTGACTTGACCTACACTGAACCAGGACTAGAATTGAACTGGACAACTTGACTTGATCCGGACTGGACCAGGACTGGAATAGACTTGGCAAACTTGACTAGACCTTGACAGGACTAGGACTGGAACTGGACTTGACTTAACCTGGACTGGACCAGGACTGGAATGTACTTGACAAGCTTGACTGTACATGGGCTGGGCCGGGACTGGATCTGGACTTGACAGCCATGACCTGGACTGGACTTGACCAGGACTGGATCTAGACTGAGTAGCTCAGTAGCTCAATAGCTCTGAGTAGCTCAGTCACACAGTGTAGCATGTGGCAAGCACAGGCTGGACACTGATAAACACCGCAGCTCCTCTTAGAGGGACCAGAGGTGAAATTAAATGCAGTAAGATGGGATGTATATATATATTATACAGCAGGTGCACAAAGCAAGCGGAGTTTGCATAATAACAAAAACTAAAGTGCCAGGCCTTCTTTTGTTAATGATAACTCACCCAATCCAAAGTGAACAAACAGGCAGGGACCCCGGAGGTCGCCCGACACGCTAACACGCCTCCCATCTGAGCGTCATCCGGAAATCACCGTAGGACGCAGCCATAGGAACCCCAGGACTACCTGTTACGTGCCAGCGTGAAACGCTTGAAGCGGACCGGATGTTGTGGCTGTGTCCATGGCAACGGGGCTCCCGACGGGAACTGCTGCCCACCAATGCCTATAAAGACATAGCGAAACCCAAAAGTGAATGTTAAAAAAGCATAAATATAAGATAAATATGCATGTTGAGGAATAGGACAATAATCCATGTTATGGAAAAAAATAAAAACAGCACACATGACTGCAAGGCAAAAAATACACAATGGGATAAATACCAAATCTAAACAGGCAATCCTAGCCAGAATTACTCAGGGGAAACAGAAATGAGAGAGGACCCAATAGGTCATAAAGTATGAACTAGTAATAATATACACAAAACATCCTGTCAACAGACACTAATATCAAACGGACACTAATATCCAAACGGAACTAATGCCCAACAAATAAGGCTCCACAGTATCAAAATGGAACATGCATAAAACTGCCCATTATTTAGCGGGCAAAATCTCCTAATAGGAGCAAGTAAGAATATGAAATCACCCACTGTCTAGGGGCCCCTATAAGAAAACACCCCATAAGACTAATGAGTAACTTGACCCAATCATGGCCAGTAGTATCAGACAAAACAAATGTCTAGATCCCAATCTTCTGGAGGTACCCACAAAAAATAGAGCAAAATAACCCCTCCGGGTATACCATGTTGTAGCAAAAAGACAACTGTAAATAATAATAATACCAAATAATCTGTAAACTAAATGTCCATTTCGATTCAGAGGGACTAAAATATTCATCAAAGGAGACCAATTAAAATGATAGTGCCCTCATAGGGCTCTATTTACAAAAAATTATTTTTGCAGGCGAGATTTTTAAATCGCGGTATTCACAAAGATGCAATTTTACCGTGATTTAAATCAATCAATCAAATTAATCAAATCACATGAGTTGCTGCGATTTTTAAAGGGCTAAATCACGGTGATTTTCAATAAAAATCGCAGCAACTCGCGTGAGTTAAAAAAAAAACTAAGTGCTGCATGATTGAAAGCCTTAGCCATGCTGTGCTGATAGAACTACAAGGCTAAGCATTGCTTAGTCTTGTAGTTCTATCAGTGTCAGCATGGTAAGACTTCTAACCATGCTGCGCTGCGTGTGCTGTGTGTAAAAAAAAAAAATACAGTATACAATAAACATACTGCAATACATTACAATGTGTCCCTGTAAAATAAACATTATGTAATAAAAATATTTAAAGTTTTTATCACTCAGCATTTGATGTCCTCTGTCTTGGGAAGCCTTGCTAGTTGTGAAGAATCTTCTTCTGTTGATTGGAGTCCTGGCGTCGGCTTGCTTGCAGTGGGTTCCCCGTTCTTCAGCTCTGGCTCCTATGCATCTTCAAATCTTGCCACGGCGGGGACAGGCTCACCCTCCTCTTCTTTGCTGCTCCTAATGACCATTCGGTCACTAGGGGGCAGCCTTTTATTTAAATGATGACTTCAGTTACACTCTGGCCTCTGACATCATCATTTAAATAAAAGGCTGCCCCCTAGCGACAGAATGGCAGTAGGTGCAGCAAAGAAGAGGAAGAGGAGGAGCCAATTCCCGCCGTGGCAAGATCAGAAAATGCAGAGGTGCCGGAGATGAAGAACAGGGGGGGCCACTGCAAGCAAGCCGACGCCAGGACTCCAATCAACAGAAGAAGATTCTTCACAACTAGCAAGGCTTTTGTGTGGTTCACACATATTTTGCATCTCTTTTATGATATTCTCATTTTGGACAATTTGTTACTTTTCTTGAACATGTCTGTTACAGAGGATTCTGGTTTTGGCCTTGCACAAATGACTTTGCCTATTGGGGAAATTCTCTCTTTTTCAGACACTGATGCAGAAGCTATTCTGTATCAAGATGTTTCTGCTTTGTCTTCAGTCACATCTAATGTCGACCTATATCATGAGATTTTGAGACTCAAAAAACGTGAGATTGAATTTTATCTCCATGGTGCTACTTTATCAGACTATTTCCGAAAGAAAATGATCCCACGGGGGTTTAGGGTTAAACAGATCCCACCTATTGGGAGATTTAACCAAGAGTTTTGTCGGAGATGGGTCGCTATTTTAAATAAATGTGCACTTGATTTGATCTTGTTGGTGATTGAGGAAACTACTCGCATTGTGTCACAGACTAAGATGGAGATTGGCGCTTTTGAAAAGACACTCTTCGTGCAGATGCCTCCATGGATTGGTACCAGAAATTGCAGGTACAAATGGATAAATTCCGGGAGAAACTAATCAAATTTAAAAAGGAGAAAATGCTGGGACTACGAAAATAATCGGGTCTACAAGTGTCTTTCTGGCACACAACCACAGCGCCAGCGAACACGCCACAATGTGGACATAACAGCCTCCTCCAGTGGTGAGAGTACGTCCCTGACTGACACTGAGGCTCCTTTCACTAGCACTGGTTTTTTTTTAGACAAACCTCCAATGCACCCAGGCACAAGAGGCAGAGGAAGAGTAGGCAGACACAGAGGGGTGGTCAATGTGACCAATCCAAATACCCGCTCTCGCACACGGGCACGGAAGATTAGATCTTTAACTTATCTGACCGGGTCCTCACCCCGGCAGAAAAATCTATTCTTAGCCATGGCCTTTCCTTTGTCCCTACAAACAATTTTGACCCCTTAAGGTGGAAGATTGGTCAATTCAGATTTTCACGTCAACTCCGCCTTAAAGAACACTTTCAGGATTTTACATCTACTTCTGACACAACCAACAACATATACAATCAGTTTAAACCCAGTTCAAAGTTCGACCCTCAAAGCCACAACTCTTCACTAAAAAGTTTCTCAAGATTATTGGATGACTCAGTTTGTAAAACTGTGGAAGCCCTCCCTCATCCTAGTCACAATGGGGTAGATCCAGAACTATGTTTACCGTACGTTTATTCGCGGAGCGTATTTTCGTGCTCATAAATTCGTTACACTCCCCTTGGAACACCCCTTGCACAGACGTATTTTGTCAAGATACGCTTTCCAAACCCTACCTTAACTTTTTCCAACGTAACCGCAGTCATATGCACACGTACGTATGGGCTGAACGGAGCTAAGCACGCCCATACTGTACACTTTAAATACAACCCCCCGCCTACTTCAAGTATTTCACACGTAATTTGGAGTAACATAAAATTGGCACGCCCACACGTAAGTATTTACGTGACACATTAGTGAATGGCCCATACGTTCACAATTACGCTACGTTAATGTGCATATTTTCTATGGTGCGCATGCGCAGTGCGTACAAAACAGCGATTTTACGTCTCTGCCACGCGTAAATTTGCTCCGAGGCGTAGTTCTGGATCAGGCCCAATATTACAAAGACAGAAGAAAAAGCTCTGAAAAATCTTTCTGAATATACAGATGTAGTGATCCGTTCTGCGGATAAGGGTGGAGGAATTGTCATCCAAAATCTTGAGGATTACAAACAAGAAATTTTAAGACATCTTAATGACAGCACCACTTACAAGCTGCTTCCCAAGGACCCCATTATAGCCTTTAAAAATGAATTGGACACCATTCTACAAGAAGCTGCTCAACAGAAATGGCTGCTACTTCCAACAGTTGAATATTTGACCACCAAAGCACCTATAATACCCATCATATACACCTTGCCCAAGGTCCATAAGGACCCTGTCCATCCCCCTGGCAGGCCCATCATCTGTGCCAGAGGTTCAATGTGTCATCCAATAGCGGTATTTCTTGACTTTTTTCTCCAACCGTATATTCAATCTTTACCCAATTTTTTGAAGGATACAAGTCACCTTCTCAATAAATTTTCGGAACTTGATTTACAATCTCAACAATTTATTTTTTGCACGGTTGACGTTGTGTCTTTATACACCAGCATCCCACATCGTGGAGAGCATTGAATCAGTAAAAACCCTCATTACCAACAATCCAAACTATAAGGGTCCCCCCATAGACTTGTTTATACGTCTTTTGCATTTCATTTTGACACAGAATTTTTTCATGTACGATGGCAATTTTTTTCTGCAGGTGTCTGAATGCGCCATGGGGTCATCTGTGGCTCCCTCATTGGCAAATTCTTTTATATATAAGGTCGAAACTGACCTTTTTTTTAATGAATCCATTATACAAAGACAAGTTTGTTTTTTACACAAGATATCGACAATTTGCTGATTCTATGGAAACGTACCATTGAGGAATTTTCCACAACTATGGATATTATCAATTCAATGAATGACCACATTAAATTCATGTTTACATGTGACACAAATTCCATCAATTATTTGGACGTTAAAATTTCTGATAAAGGAGGCACCATTTCCACTGAACGAGAAAATAACGGATAGAAATAACCTCCTTTTGGCATCAAGCCATCATCCTCCAGACCTCAAAAGAGGTCTCCCCTTCTCACAATTTCTGAGGGTGAGCAGGGTCAATAGTGACCTTGCACAAAGAGACATCCAACTTGATGCTATGTTCCTAAAGTTCAGACAGAGAGGATACCCGAGGAATCTTTTGATACAAGCACGTTCCAAAGCGGTTTCAATTCCTAGAGCCAACCTTCTAAAGCAACATATGAAGAATACCAAAAACGACTATATACCTTGGGTAAACTTATTAACTCGAGCAAGTCCCTTCATAAATCATGCGACCAGGGCTCTATGGCCCATTGTCAAGGCTGATAAATCATTACCCTCCTTAAACCAGCTCAGAGTGATGCCATGCTACAACAGGGGAAGAAATCTAAAGGATATGCTTGTGAAAACTGACATGGATCACTTCAGAACGAGGAAGACTACCTTCTTATCCAAAGTTTCGAGTTGCTATAAGTGTTTGAATTGCCTCGCATGTAGACAAATGGAACCAGGAAAGTTTTTTCACCATCCCTGGTTAGGGAGGAAATATACCATCAAACCTGTATTAACTTGTACCACTCGGTTTGTGGTTTATCTATTACGGTGCCCTTGTGGCTTGGCATATGTGGGAAAAACCCGCCGTACCTTCAGGGAACTAATCAACTTGCATCGGTCGGCTATCAGACAAGCCTTACTATCAGGAATTACGGATCAACCGGTCGGCAATCACTTTTTACTTAACCACCATGCCCTGTCAGATTTGAAGTGCAAAATCATAGATCATGTGCCACCTCTCACACGCGGAGGGGATCGTGACTTAATTCTCCTTAAGAAAGAAATCAGATGGATCTTCACTTTAGACACGGTTCAACCAAGAGGCCTCAACGAACAATTACCTTTATAGTGTTTTTTGACCTAAACACAAGATGGGAATATATTTCCTGTGCTCTATAAGTTGGTCCACCCGCCAAGGTGGTGCTATACCGGTTTTTTGACCCATACACATCATGTGAATATATTTTCTCTGCTCTTAAATAGGGTCCTCCCTCTGTGGGGTGGTGTTTCTGTACCATTGTTATTGTTTATGTTCGCATTTAACAATTACATTTTATTACAATGTCTAATTACTTTGTCCTCACATTATGAGGGCACAATCATCTTAATTGGTCTCCTTTGACAGATATTTTAGTCCCTCTGAATCTAAATTTACATTTAGTTTACAGATTATTTGGTATTATTATTATTATTTACAGTTGTCTTTTTGCTACTACATGGTATACCCGGAGGGGTTATTTTTCTCTATTTTTGTGGATACCTCCAGAAGATTGGGATCTAGACATTTGTTTTGTCTGATACTACTGGCCATGATAGGGTCAAGTTACTTATTAGTCTTATGGGGTGTTTTCTTATAGGGGGCCCTAGACAGTGGGTGACTTCATATTCTTACTTGCTCCTATTACGAGATTTTGCCCGCTATATATTGGGCAGTTTTATGCATGTTCCATTTTGTTACTGTGGAGCCTTATTTGTTGGGCATTAGTTCCGTTTGGATATTACTGTCCGTTTGATCTTAGTGTCTGTTGACAGGATGTTTTGTGGATATTGGGGCTGATTCAGAGATGCGATTTCCACGACACTTAGGAGCGTATATTTAGGATCTTAGAAAATTTGCATTACTGCGCATGCATAGTAATAGTGCAACGCCATGTACGTAGCGGTTAGGAGCGTAAATTCGCTAAGAGCGTAAATTTGAATCGATCGTAAGCACCTAAGATCTTAAGTGCTGCGAAAGTTTAAGATCTTAAGGATTTGCATGGAAATGGGCGGGGGGAGGCAGGGAAATGAGGGAAAGTGGGCGTGGGCTGACACTTAAATAAACGCTACGTCACTTAAGATCTCAACTGACAGCGCAGAGTTAGGGTTAGTCAATGGTGGTCTAACTTTAAGAATCACCGCTGTTTGCAAGGGGAGTGACTGTTTAAGCAGTGGGCTGTAACCTGCTAAGATCTTAACCTTAGATGCGTATATTTGCGATCTTTTCGCAATCACATCTCTGAATCAGCCCCATTATGACTAGTTCATACTTTATGACCCATTGGGTCCTCTCTCATTTCTGTTTCCCTTGAGTAATTCTGGTTAGGATTGCCTGTTTAGCTTTGGTATTTATCCCATTGTGTATTTTTTGCCTTGCAGTCATGTGTGCTGTTTTTTTTTTTTTCCATAACATGGATTATTGTCCTATTCCTCAATATGCATATTTATCTTATATTTATGCTTTTTTAGCATTCACTTTTGGGTTTCACTATGTCTTTATAGGAATTGATGGGCAGCGGTTCCCGTCGGGAGCCCCGTCGCCATGGACACAGCCACAACATCCGGTCCCGTCATGCGTTTCACGCTGGCACGCAACAGGAAGTCCTGGAGTTCCTATGGTTGTGCCCTGCGGTGATTTCCCGATGACACGGAGATGGTAGACGTGTTCGCATCATGGGTGAGCCCCGGGGTCCCTGTCTGCTTGTTCACTTTGGATTGGGTGAGTTATCATTTACACATGTATTTATATGTTGTCCTGCACTGTTAATCATATGTTTGTCCCTGATGATAGGGGAAGAAATCCCCTTAAACGTTGGATTAAAGCTACAGCTTGAT
>WWET01002305.1:4427-16995 GCA_011038615.1 Limnodynastes dumerilii
GGTATGGTCGAAAGCCATACATACAAAGGACAGCAATGCTGCTGTATATTAATGAAACGTATACAGGTGAGGAGGGTGGATGACTACAGGTGACTGGATTCTCATTACCAGGTGATGGTGACGTGGTCAAAACAAATCAATGATCACAAGGGAACATTGTTGATCAAGAAACATGGGCGCATGCAAATAGGTAACAAAGCAAACGTTCTCGTGTTGGGAAGAAACACAAGGTCAAAATTCAGTCTAATCTGCCCGTAATCCCTAAACCTGTAACTGTATAATTATTGTGTCTGGATCTTTCCTACTTGCCTTCATCCCAGAAACACGGCCATTTTGCTCATACAATCAATAGAAAACGAAGTCCATGATGGCAAAGCTATTCAGGAGGTTTTATTGCTATACCTGGAGGTTATAATGATAAGGATCTTGGAGGGGGGAAGATACCAGGGTAGGAGTGTAAAGCTGGGCACACACTAGAGCGATTATCGTCACAGCGTGCAATTCTAGATAATTGTTCCAATTTTCCCGCTAGTGAGAGGTAATGATATCGGTGCCATAGACTATACGATAATTCGTCCAATAAAAAAAAAAAAAAAAAGGAAGGGGGGAGGGGGGCGATTTTTCAGTGCTTTTATCGTAGTTGTAAAAATCGTTTGTGCCCACAAACTAAGCGATAATCGTCACATGCTTTACATAAGGGGCAGATCCGAGTGTGATTGACAGAGGCATTTTAGGAATCATGCTGGAACCAGATGGTAAAATTACGTACTTTCCTGTCGACTACATTGCGTCCGTTCGTGATCAGCCTTTGTGGTCATTGTTCGTGAGCTGCCTTTGTTTTTGTTTGTGCAGATGGGAGACAGGGTCATAATGGGTCCTTATTTCAAAGATACATGCATATTTTGTAACGCACACCGTATGAAGATTTGCGCACACACAATGCTGGCTCCTTGCAGGCATATATTGTCTCGTAACTTGCTGTACTGCTCACGTGATACAAACAGGAAGGACGCACTGTACATGAAGATAGACACACCCTGCAGGGGTGTGGAAAACCATTTAAAAATCGTTAGTTAACTTACGAGATTATCTGTAATGGCCACACACTGTACGATTTAGCAAACGATAATCAATTGGTTTTGCCATAAGATGCGATTATCTGCTGGCGGACATTTTCGGAGGATTATCGTGAGTTTCGGGAGATTATCGGCACCACACACTACAGCGATAATTCGTCCAATCTACGATAATTGCAAAATCGGCACGATAATCGCTCTAGTGTGTGCCCAGCTTAAAGGTTTATCTGGTGCCCCTATGGTTTTACCTATGACATTCGATGTCCTTCGAATAAGCATCACTTGTACTTGGAGACAACGGAGTGGCAGTGTGTACAATATATTCATTTTATTTATACAATGAAAGCTGTTATTATTTAGCAACTTTGTATAATATGAACTCTGACAGTCAGAAGTATCTCTGCACGACAATATCAGAAGTCTATGTAGAAAGCACCAGCCATAACGATCTATAATTTATCATTGATTAGCCATTAGCAATTTTAATGGACATTGGGCCAGATGCAGACTTATAATGAGAGCTAATTTACGCATGCAACATGCGTAAATCTGGCTGTGGGAACGCAAAGCGCATACGCGAGGCACATGTTACACATCATAACTCTGATCGTACGTAACTTGTTGGTAACTCTGTACGATAAAGTGGGACATCCCTACGCTAGGCATAAATACGCAATGTGGGAGGAGGAAGGCATTTCAAATGTTAGACACTTACATAGGCATTATAAACGACCAGAGATACGCAAGGAAAAGTTAAGGTAGGGTTCTGAACACGTAAGTCAACTAAGTTACGTATGTGTAAGGGGAGCGCATTTTACGTAATATTGCGTAACTCGGGTGCGCTTGCGTATGTAAAACGACCTTAAGTCTGGATCTTGCCCATTGTCCTTTAAATATTACTATATCTCTTCAGATTACCTTAGATAATTGTATTTAATGACTCTCAGATACCTAGGTATATTAGGAAACATGTGAATAAGGGCCGTATTCAGACTTCTGTTTTCACGGCGACTCCCGTGCGTATTTTCAGGTACATTTCAACTGAGCATGCGTAGCAACTTTTTGTACATAGTTGACGTAGACTATACACGCGGAAGTACAGACGGACGGATGGTACAACCGTGGGTACATACGTCCGGATATGCGATGCAAAAATACGTACGGGACAATTGAAGTAAAAATGGGTGGGGAGAGACATTTAAATGAAGGAAAGTGGGCGTGATTATCATGATACGCACGTAGGGCCTGATCCAGACCTACGCCCGCGAGCGTAGCGTATGATTGCCCGGGCGTATAAACTTTCACGTCCATGACACTCCCATTGATTGTACCGACTTACGGCGGCTGAACCCTACCCTAACTTTTTCCAGCGCGAGCGTAGCGTACGTTCGCCCGGGCGTATAAACTTTCACGCCCATAACACTCCCATTGATTGTACCTGCTTACGGCGGCTGAACCCTACCCTAAGATTTTCCAGCGTACGTGCGAATTTTCGTACCGATACGCTGGTCGTACTGGCCTGAGCACGCCCATACTGTACAATTTAAATGGCTATCCCCGCCTCTGTGTAGTAACTCGAGCGTCCAAACTATTGTCGTACAAAACGCACGCCCCTTGGGCGAAAAATACGCTCAAAATACGCTCGCTGTACGCTCATGTCCTTTGGACGACCGGAAGTTGTCATGCTGCACATGCGCAGTGCGTTTTTTAGCCCGGTTTTACGCTCCCGAACGGCGTACGATCGCTTGCGGGCGTAGGTCTGGATCAGGCCCGTACTGAGGACACCTACACACGGGTCTGCACACGGATAAGATAAAGGTGGTCTTTGGTGGTGTAAGTCTACGTGAGCACAGATTAGCAAGGGGGGTGACTGTGGTTTTGATGGGTGTTTCTTGCTACGTGCATGCGTATATTTGCGATCGCGTTTGCAAACGGAAGTCTAAATACGGCCCTAAATCCTTAGGAGATATCTTGCGGGTGTGATATGTACGCTCAGTAGGGCTGTCAATTAATTCCTTTTTTAATCTTTTTCATCGGTGGTGTTTGTACATCTTTTTTTTTTTTATATTTCGCTGCATTGTTACTCATTACATTTTTTACAGAATACAAATAAAAGTTAGTGATTTTATAAATATTTGTTGGATAATTGTTTATTGAAATTTATAGGACTTTTTGGGGATCTTTTGGATCCCTTAGTAAGTTAAATGTTCTAATAAGCAATGTTCTAGTTGATGTCTGGCAAAGCATTATGGGTATTGAAATTTCCTTATACATGGAGGGCTGCAGGTTACCTATAGCTGACGTAAATATTTTGTGCTTTCTAATGGCTGTAAGAGGAACTAATATAAAGGAAACCAGGAAGTTCATATTGCTGAAACACTGAAAAAAAATGGGGCTCCAACTGTTCCAGTTCCCAAAGGCTACTTACTCATCATTCTGGCTCTGTTTGTGTAAGACGTTTCCGTGTCTCAAAGAATAATTTAGGAGAATGAAAAATAATATGGAAATCTATTACTGATCCATCCTGTCAGCCCACACGATGAATATAATGGATCTGATGCAATTATGCTGCATTTCTGTGCATACTCTTTAGTCTCCTCATGACCAGATCTAATAATATGTTTTGCCTTATCAGTGAGTTCAGTCATCGGGTTTGGAACACTATAATCATCTTCTAATTAATAGTGAGAGACAAGAACAGTGACTCTATTGTATACTTGTTAAAGAAACAGACAGACTGTTGCAAAGGGTGAATTCAAGTTATTGAAAGTAAATGTCCTCGATATAAATATATAGGTGCAGGGAATGCTCTTGAGAGAGATGTGGCATAATACTAAACTAAATTAATTTGACAGGAAAATATTAAGTAAGTGATAATAGTGGGAACCAGATTTACTAAGCTGCGGGTTTGGAAAAGTGGAGATGTTGCCCATGGCAACCAATCAGACTCTAGCTCTTATTTTTCTATGACATACTATAGAATGTCAGCTAGAATTGCATACCTCCCAACATTTGAGAATCGGAAAGAGGGACAAAATTTCCCCGCCCATTGGGCGTGTCAATGGAAGTGGGTGTGTCATGTACCACCCAGAGGGCGTGTGTAGGGAAGTGGGTGTGTCTTGTACTTTTTGTCGAATGCTGTTAAAAAAGGTTTGGGTTCCACCAGTGTGGGAAGTGAGGAGGCACAGTGAGCGCAGAAAGAACTAAAAACTTCTTTGTGTATAGAATAGTATTAAAGTGATTCCACCCTCTTTTTATTAGGCTTTCCCTGGCTTATTCATAGAGCCTTAAATACTGAGCTTCTGCCCTATTCATATCCCCACACTGTCCTGTCCACATTCCTTGCACAGACACCTGAGATTTTATTTCCCTCTCTCCCTGCCCCTATATGCCAGGCCCTGGGGTGGTAAGCTTCCATGATCTTCTCTCATATAAATAAATGTCCAGCGCGCTCTGTGTTTACTTTAGTCTTCCTCCAGCCTCCCATCCCATTCATTAAGTTCACCATTCAGATGTCACAAAGAGAACCACTCATTTTCAAATTCTTACCTTTAAATCTTCGTTCCTCCGCAGTGCTCTGCGCCACAGCTGCTTGATCATCGACGGCTCGGGCGTTGTCTGGTGGTGTGCGGGACCCAATAAATGGGATGATTTACAAATAGAGAAAGTTTCCGATATTGGTGTCACTCACCTCTCCTGCTGAGAACGACAATCTACGCACAAGAGTTACTGAGAGGAGGCTCTTGCAGCTGATTGGCCTCCTGACAGTCTCTACATTAAAGGAAAACAAAACCTGCACATACACTATAGTGAGTTCTGGTCGATTCACCCAATAATTGGATGATCCAACCAATAATCAATCACTCTAATGCATGGCCAGCTTTAACCTCTCAATATGCTGCTACTGCAAAGAGTCATGCAATTACATATATGTTCAGTAAGGGTGAGGGGAGATGTTGTTCCCATGTAAAATGGAGGCAGCGCAGAAATCAGGATTGTACTAAGGGCTTAACCCATCTCTTACTATACTATTTAAATCCCTCCCCCTGCCACCTTCTCACACTGTCCAACCCGCCCCTTCCTGCCCTGCCGACAGAAAGGCATCCTGAGCCAAGCTGCAAGCCTTATAAGCATTCTCTAAGAGACATTTTTTATTTAAAAAAAATAATAAAATGGAACGAAAAGAACGTTCGGATTCTCCTTCTTAAGAAGGAAAATAGGAACGGGAAAGGAGGAAGCTTTAAGATAGGTGCAAATACATACTGTGAATGCAGTCCACTGTATTAAAAGGCAGAGAACATAAAAAAAAGCACTCCTTAGCATTTCTTTATATATATGTATAATGCTTAATGCTAAATTCAGAAGGTTGCAGCCAGATCGTTAAACAGTTTTGAGTATTCTCCAAATTCAGAATTTAAAATATTTGCTTATTTTAACTTGTAAAGAGATGATCCATTTTGTCTGGATGCAGACTTTTCATGGAGTTTTATAGTTGACTAATAATGTCTCATTGTGTAGATACAGATCTTTGTCTTGTTCTTTATGTATTTTGGAAATGTAATTGCAGTCATTTTCACAAACGCACTCATTAGCTTTGAAAGCCGCCCCAGCTCTGGTTGTGCATAATCATTATCGTCATCACTATTTTATATATATATACTGGTGTTGCTTTGGTGCAAATGGATATGCCTAAGCTGTCACAATTGCATATTTTCCACCTATGTATCATCCGGCCTTAGCCCTCCCCTTCACTCCCAAACTGATGTATTCCTTGATTGCTTATGAGCAGAATAGGCAGAGTAGGCATGGGCCCTGCACCATTTAGGGGCCCTGCAACAACAGATCAAAATAACATTGATTTGATGTTGATAGAAACTTACAATCAAGCTTTCTTAACTTGTTTCCAAAAGACAGAATAAATCATCAACACAAAGAAACCAAAACTTTACATTAAAGACTCTATAAAGAAAATACTGTATTAACGTAATGTACCCATCAACAACTCAAAGTACATAAAGCAATGACATCAGATTCCCATGACAGTTTGTCTCTTAAAAGCTCATCTTCTGTCATCTCGTAAATAAGTTTGGCGCAAGTGCGATCTACATACGTATAATGTGCAGTAATGATGGTCGTCTCCACCTAGTGGCCGATGTGCACACTACTTAGTTCAAGGTTATCCCACTATGGCGCACACAAGGGGAGTCCCCGAGGTTTCGACTTCCTAGGGGCCTCCACAGGGTTTAATCTGGCACTGCTTATGAGTATGAATTGCATACGTATGTTTTCTGGCAATGTCCACAGGCATTACACTTAACACTGAAATAGCCCTTTCGTATAAAGGAAGGATGCAATGTAAACGCACCTGTACCTAAAACAACCCATGAACTTGGCTTATGTAATGTTGCAGTGCTGATGAAATGTGCATGTGTGGAAAGTCAGATCTGGAATCCCAAATGGGAATGTGGTATATTGCACAACTGGGTATATGCCTCAATCCTCTGTGTGTAAGCCAGCTGCATGTAAAACAACTGGAAGCTCAATTTATGATACCTATGGGCATGGGTTCTGATACCAGTGGTACTAGTACCATTGGTGGTACTTGGACCATTGTCAGGTGGAATTCAGGGCAACTGGGTAATGTTGTAAACAGGTATAAGGACAAATGGCTGAGGGCATAATGAATAAAATATCTTGGGGGCTAAATGGCATATGAAGAAAATGTACATTAAAACCACTGCAAAAAATATGTAAACAACAATGTGTAAGTGTCTATATGATCTGCAAAGTGGTACTTTGGAGATGGCTCCATAGTGGGTGATTGGTACACCCCAAAACAAGGTTGAGAAGCGCTGCCTGTGGGTATACCTGGAATTCTGTGTACTGTCTATAGAATGTTTATATGTATTTCTGCACATTACTACTAAATAATGGATATTGATTACTCACCTATAAATGTCCTGGACCAGTGACTAGTGACCAGTGACTAGTAGAAGCAGAGCTTGCACTTGGATTTTAGGTGTCCCAAAGCCTCCCAATAGTAAGAGACCTCTGCACTCATCTCTGCAAGTGACTGTCTCTTTCCATCATTCATTGCCAGGGATAGATGAATTCTCTGTGACACAAGGCACAGTCTCTTGCTCTGCCAGACTGTCTCTCTTCCAGTGTCACTGCCTCAGCCTCTCTCTCTGCATCCCAGGGTTATCATTCCCAGCCGGCGTCTCTCGCAGATCTGCTGCATCCCTGTCACTTTCTCCATCACATGACCTGCGGCAACCATGGAGACGTGTCAGGGCGGAGCCTGGGTTCGCGTTGGCTGATAGGGCTGCCAATCACCGCTTAGCACCGCCCAGGTCTAGGTGTCTTTGGTCGCTGAGAAGATGCCTTAGTAACCGCCGGTTGCTAAGCACGCTGGTCAGGGACCCCGCTCTGGCCTGAGACACCCGGAGACTAGGAACCCGGATACCGTAAGACTTTGCTGGAGGTTGAGGTCAGTATGAAGTACAGGAGCGTCTACAGAGCTGGTTATGGCTCTGATTCTAAGCTTGTTTATTGTTTTACACGGTGTTTAGTGCTTGTTGTTTTGTATTGTTTGTGATACAATACTTTTGTGGGAATTTCGCACCCTTTACACTCCACGATGACAAAAATCACTGGTGGAGCTGTCATTATCTACCTGAATATATAGGGTTGATCCAGAGCTGCACTTACACTTATTTTTCAGGACAAAGGGTCTGATCCACAGATAATACAGACATGACCCATTCCATTGGGCACAATTGAATCCGCTCCTGAGCTTCCAACTGTCACTCACCTGGTTTAAATGAATTAACTGATGTTTAAAAAAACTATTTGCCTCCTCAACAAAAGGAGGTTACCATAGTAACTGACAGTTGGAAACTGAGGAGCAGAGTATTTTATACCTAATGGAATGGGTCATGTTGGAGGGCATGATAATACCGTGAGCCAACGTACGTACGCAATGTGCGTAAGTGGGCTCCATGGACTGGAGGGCACATGTGCCAAATGTTACGTTAGTTTTATATGATGGTAGGTTAGTTCCGTAAGATGGTATATATGAAGAAATAGGCTGTGCTTTCCCTCCACACGCCAATGGGGGGCGGGGGGAAGCATTTAAATTTTACAGTGTGGGATTGATATCGCACTTACGAGGGGATCAGCGGTAAATGGACGTAAGGCTGCTTTATGGCCGCATAAGTCACGTATTGTACGCACAAGAGAGGGGAGTGACGAGGAGTTTATCCCCCTCGGTCATGTGCAATGATCTAACACCACCACATGTACAGAGAACGTACAGGACTGTGTATCCGGTCCAAAATGTGTACGCTTCACCTGAGCAAACCCATGTTGCAATGTGAGGGTGCAAATTCACTTTATTTATTTTGCATGTACTGACAGATACTTTGCCTTTACACATGGAAGTCACGTACTGTGAAGCTTTATGAGTAATTTGTAAATTAGAGTTGAGCTAAGAAACTTCACCTCTGAACTCACAGTCCAACATGGATTTGCCCAGGTCTACATCTGTTTTGCTCTTACTCTCAAACTCTGGATCAGTTCCCATAATATGCAAAGATATGGGACCTGATCCGGACCGCCGTGAATTTTACATGTGCCCGGAGGTCTGTAAGTCCGCAGAGAGAGAGGACTGAAGTCCCCTGTCACTCACCTCTCATGTGCGGAGTTCTGGTGTGCTCGTGCGTGCTGAAAGAAAATCACCTGACTTGCACAAGCGGCTTGATTAACAGTAACACGAGTGTTGGGGTAGTTAGCACCCACAGAGTTAGTTACTATACTCATTGCCGGACATAATGTGGCTGCCTGTAGATTGCAAAATGCTTTATAAGGCCTCATATGCAAAGCACTCTGTACCCTTTATTTTAGGGGCAAGCATTGGGGTAGATCCAGAACTACGTTTGCCGTACGTTTATTCGCAGAGCGTATTTTCGTGAGCGTAAATTCGCTACACTCCCCTCTGCACACCCCTTGCACGGACGTATTTTGTTAAGATACGCTTTCCAAACCCTACCTTAACTTTTTCCAACGTAACCGCTGTCATACGCACACGTACGTATGGCCTAGACGAATTGAATTAGCTAAGCACGCCCATACTGTACACTTTAAATACAACCCCCCGCCTACTTCACGTATTTCACACGTATTTTGTTGAAATGTAAAATTGGCACGCCCACACGTAAATATTTACGTAACACATACGTGAATGGGCCATAACGTGACCCATACATGAATGGCCCATACGTTCACAATTACGCTACGTTAATGTGCATATTTTCTATGGTGCGCATGCGCAGTGCGTACAAAACAGCGATTTTACGTTTCTGCCGTGCGTAAATTCGCTCCGAGGCGCTGTTCTGGATTAGGCCCATTGTCATCAGGACAAATGGGGCAGGGGAGAAGTTCACCCTCCTCCCCAAAGTGAAATGGCACATGTTTATTGACGTTATATCTATAATGGGTGCAGGGTGTGCAACGCAACAGGCCCCTCAGAAATGCCCTGTGGCACACATTCTGCTCCAAAATCTGTGCATAAACAGTAAGTATGACTCATATGCTTTTTTTATTTTATTTTTTCATTTTCTATGTGCGGGGAAGGGGACGATTTTCTGCCAGGGAAATGTCCCGTTACTAGCACCATACACCTCTTCTGCTGGGACCGATAATCCAAGAAGAAGAGGGGGGCCAGGCTCTCTACTACTCTATGTACTATGTACTATGCTGCTGTGACAGCTTTAAAGTATACCTTTATAGAGCGGCTTCGGCTATTCCCTGTCTCTACTACTCCCTGCACTGGCAGCTGCTGCAGATCTATGTATTATGCTGCTCTGACAGCTTTGAAGGTATACTTCACATAATACATAGATCTGCAGCAGCAGCTTTGAAGAATAGGGAGCCTTTCAGATAGATTATTGGCTCCCTTAAAATATCGGAAGCTTGCTCCCTATATAAATCAAACATATTAAAAGACCAAATAATCATAACAGAGCGTTTCGGGTGCATTTATTTGGCATTTGGAAAATTGATCCTGGTCACTAACTACAGCAATTATTTGCCCGAACACCCGATAATTGGGGGTTCGGGACGATAATCTCTCCAGTGTATGGCCAGCATTAGTGGTCAGATAAATAAAAGCCAGATTCTGTTTACGGTGTTTTAGATGTAGCAATGTTTGATAGTGATGTGTTACACTTGTACAGAGTTGACATGTTATTCATTCCATGTTATATCACATAATGGGAAGTTGTAAAACATATTTGCAGCCTCTTTCTTTCTATTCTAGGAACATTTGTCTAGAAACCGCACAAATAAGCTTTTCTTCCTATGTGTCCTCAGTACAACAAACACTGCCCCCGGGTTGCAGATCAGCTGCTCGTCACTGCAGCCAGTGTGTGTGTTGGCACTGGATAAGTGACCGCTCCTCAAATGACCTGAAGGATAATGCTGATGGTGGGAGTTACACACATACACTCTCGCTCAGTCACTCAGTCACCCACTCACAATCAGGACCCTGTAATTTTGGATGGGGCAGACTTACTGCTGTGAAACATAAAGCAGGGTTGCCAACTTTACACTTTACATTGAGATAGATGTCGGCATATGACCATCAATGACATTTTCATAGTAGTACTAGAGATGCTAAATTACATCATCAAGTCCCACCAGTTCCTAGGATGTGGTTTGCCTTAAACCACAGCCTCAAGCCCACCGCGGGAGATTTTCCGGGTCTCTCCCAAGATACCGGCAGTGCTGCCCGAATCCCGGATATTCCGGGAGAGTCACCAACCCTGACATAAAGCATAAAACCTGACATAAATACATAAAGTCAAATAGTGAGTGAAATAGAAACAATGCTTTGATCTAAGCAATGTCACTAACAAATCAATTCCCGGTCATCATATGCAATCTAGTTCTCTGTATTTCGTAATTGTTTGTACAGCCCATAACAAATAGACTTGTTAATGTATAATCACAGCGAAATGCGTGTTCTGTTTCAGAGAACCAGTCATAAGGTTCTACATCCACCTACTGCATTATGGGAAAAGTAAAAGGGCCCTTTTCACCCCGGACGATATGAGAGCTGGGTGCGTATTGAAGGCCACTGGATAGAAAGCACATCTGATCCAGACCTGGGCCTCTGTCTATTTTATTAGGTGGAAGCGCAGCAGAATTCCGCATTGCGCATGTGCGAGCACAGAAACTTGGACGCAAGGCTACCCATCTGCCTGTGTTCGCATGAGTGTGCTCTGCAGGGCCGCCTTCAAAATTTCTGGGGATATATATTTTTAAGGGTTTTTATTTGACTATAAATTAAGAATTTTAAAAACCCTGTTTGATATGTGCAAACTTGTGTTGGATCCTGCGTTACACCCTGCGGTCCTTGCCCATACGAATCCGTTTGCATGTTTCAAATGAGTTCCTATGTTCCTTACGTGCTATATCCATGGTCACGACTTTCTTAACTCTTTATATATTGGAACACATTAGTTGGAATAGTGGATTTCCGCATCGCTCTGCAAAATCTGTGGATCATCTTCGATGTATGCTGGCCATACAGTTTTCGTTGAGCTCTTACTTTGTATTATATTACTTTTATGTTGTGACTTAAATAAAATTCACGCAAGGACAGGTGAGCCGCCAGAGTTTATTTTATTCATAGAAGTCTCAATGACCTCTGACTCGTATTCATTGCTCAATAGTGGCTGGATTAACACGTGATCGGTTCAAAGTCACTTTGTAGTTTTCATTATTTATAATTAACCGTTTTGGCTCGGTAGATATTGACTTTGGAAACTGTTGGGTTCATATACTAGTCACACACATAAAGGAAAATTCCATTAGCCGCAGAGTTTGTTATTTTTGTCATGTTGTATGTAACATGGATATTGTGCTCATGAGGGGTAACCAAAAGGGGATCCAGGTGGTTGAGTCACTTTAGAAGGATTTGGTAGGGATTGGCTGGTGCTTGGTTTGCCTTTATGGAAAAGAGGGTTTAATTTGGAACATTGGAGAAAGGGGACAAAGATTGGTATAGAGAGACTCCTAGTGGTGGGATGCAACACCGGAGAATTCCTGGGGCTAGATTTACTGAGGGGCGAGTTATCTTGCCTGTAAAAATCGTCGGGCATCGCTAGCGATTTTTTTTTTAATTGTCGAGTTTCCCCAGCGAGTAACAAACCACCCTCTTCCCTACCTCTCTTCCCTCATGAACATGCACACCCCTTCCCGCCCTCTCCGTTCTGCTAACCAGCGCCGTCTGACCTCTTTACTGATCACCACATCTCATGTCCTTATCCAGGACTTCTCCCGTGCTGCACCTCTGCACTGGAATCACCTCCCTTTCTTCAGTCAGACTCTCACCCACATTGCAGGTCTTCAAGCGTTCACTCAAAACGCATCTGTTCAGGTTAGCCTACCCCTCCTCCACTTAACATCCTCACTGCATCCTTCTACTA
>WWET01002305.1:18516-30746 GCA_011038615.1 Limnodynastes dumerilii
GGCTGAACGAATTTACGCAGCTAAGCACGCCCATACTGTACACTTTAAATACAACCTCCCGCCTACTTCACGTATTTCACACGTAAGTTGGACTAATGTAAAATCGTCACGCCCACACGTAAGTATTTACGTGACACATACGTGAATGGCCCATACGTTCACAATTACGCTACGTTAATGTGCGTATTTTCTATGGTGTGCATGCACAGTGTGTACAAAACAGCGACGCGCCACGCGTAAATTCGCTCCGACGTGTAGTTCTGGATCTACCCCATAGTGTGTATTTAGTGTGTTTTGATTTATAAACCGTTTTGTTTTGTTTTTTTACTTGAAACAACCTTACCCTAATAAAATAATGCCAGCTGTAAAGCCTGATACATATTTTCCACTTACTAAATACCCAGGTTTCCCAAAATAATTATCATGACTCAGTGCTAGAGTAAGTCACAGTCTCGTGTGCGCTCAGCTGGGCCAGCTCTGATTGCCCATAAGCAGAAGTAAAACTTTTGGTAGACACCTAAACAATAATAATACTGAGCTTTACAATTCCAAATGCTGATCCGGATTCACAGTGACATAGTTTTCATCTTCCGTACGTTGTTTTAAGAATTGAGCTACGATGCATGCGTAGTAGATTATTTACACTATCTACGTACCATTTCGTAGTAGCTTAATGCTTAAAACAATGAACGTAAGACAAAAACTACGTCACTGTGAATCCGAAACCGATGTTTGTAATCATGTAGAGGATGTATTTTACAATTATAAAACTATATATTGATGAAGTTCAATAAAAAAAAAAAATGTATAGGTTAGGGCAGACCTTTATTTTTTCATCATTTTTTTTGAGGTTCCTCTAAGCCAATCACAATACAGAGCGTTCCAGTCTTTTAGATAGGTGGAAATTATATATTTAGATCAGGACCAAAAGGTCCAGATCACTTCAATATTTATGTCCTCATTTAGGAGGCTTCTTAGGTGCGTAAGTGGCCGATATTTGCCACTGGGTATGCATAGTCAGTGTGACTATGCAATCTATGTAGCCCTTAGGCACGTATATGAACTATGTGCGGTCTTTAAAGACCGCACGTAGTTTTTAGGTGAAAGGGGGCGTGCCACGGCAGCCTCCGGGGATAATTAGATAAAGTGGGTGGAGGGAGGGCTGGGAATTGTCCGTGTGTATTGTCCCTCCTTAAAAGGGAAAATACTTACGGTGACTTAAGGTAGCTTATGGCATAAGTGCCATTAGGCATCTAAGGAGTGGGTTCGGGCATATTTTTTTGCTTCCTTAAGAGGGAAAATACGCACGGTGTGCCTGATCCAGACCTACGCTCGGGTGCGTTTTTACGGTGGTCGTAAGCGTAAAAACGGCCATTTGTACTTACTGCGCATGTGCGGGGCAGATGTCACGCTCATAAATTCTGAGCGTATGGGTCTTGAGCGTAACAGCCTTGAAACAACGCTCGAGTTGGGCGTGACTGCCATACGAAATCCGTAAATACGCACCGAGGGCGGGGTGAGGAATTTAAATCGTACAGTATGGACGTGCTAAGCGTAACTACGCAATGAGTTTACGGACGCCCGTGATTACGGTCAGAAAAGTTAGGGTAGGGTTTGCTGGGTGTAAGAAGGCAAAACTAAGTACGACCAAGGAGAGTGCCGGGGGGAGTGCATCGGAGGTACGCTGGTGTAAATACACTACGCACGTCGGCGTTTCATGAGCATAGGTCTGGATCAGGCCCAGGGACTCAAGGTTGCCTATGGCCATTAGGCACCTAAAAACAGGGGCGAGGCAGGGGAGTGGACCGGAGAAGAAGGTCCTTAAATACTTATTATGTTACTTGCAAAAGTAATACAGTATTCTCATCAGTACAAGAATAGGAAGGGGCTGGCTGGCAAATTGTAGCCTGATGGGCAATCTCACAGCCATGGCCCGTAGCTAATGGCCCGTTCTTAAAGGGTGGTTTTCAGTAAACCGCTGGAGCACTTTAGGGGTAACATTATTACACTGGTGATCCAGGGGACAGGCGGCTGCATCGCCATCAGGAGATTTCTAATGATTATAAGTGTGATTACTATGGTGCTATCAGAATGCAAGAGGCCTGACTATCGCTATGTACAATACTCATATATCTCAATGTAACATATTAATTAAGTCACACAATGTAACATATAAAGTTGCATTGCCCCTATATCACACTGGCCATGCTACCTATACCACTGCCCATCCTTTTTATCACTATCACACTGCCCATACCATCACACTGCCCATACCATCACACTGCCCATACCATCACAACATATTAATCACACAAGGTAACATATAAAGTTGCATTGCCCCTATATCACACTGGCCATGCTACCTATACCACTGCCCATCCTTTTTATCACTATCACACTGCCCATACCATCACACTGCCCATACCATCACACTGCCCAGCCCATCACACTGCCCATACCATCACACCGTCCATAAGATCACCGTGTCCATACCATCACACTGCCCATACCATCACACCGCTTATAATATCACACTGACATACCATCACACTGCCCATACCATTACACTGCCTATACCCTCATACTGCCTATACCATCACACCGCCTATTATATTACAGTGCCCATATCATCACACTGTCCATACCATCACACTGCCCATGCCATCCATCACACTGCCCATATCATCACACTGCCTATAAAATCACACTGCCCATACCATCACACTGCCCTTACTATCACATTGCCCATACCATCACACTGCCTATGATATCACACTGCTCATACCATCACAATGCCCATGCCATCACACTGCCCATACCATCACACTGCGCATACCATCACACCGCCCATACCATAACACTGCCCATACCATCTCACTGACCATACCATCACACTGCCCATTCCATCACACTGCCCATATCATCACACTGCCTATAATATCACATTACCCATACCAGCACACTGCCCATATAATAACATTGTCCATACTATTACATTGCCCATACCATTACACTGCCTATTATATCACATTGCCCATACCATCACACTGCCTATGATATCACTCTGCCCATACCATCACACTGACCATACCATCACACAGCCCATGCAATCACACTGCCTATGATATCACACTGTCTATACCATCACACTCCCTATGCAATCACACTGCCCATACCATCACCAATCCTCTACACTCACCCATTACACTGACAATACATCACACTGCCCCTACATTACACTGACAATACATCACACTGCCCCTACATTACACTGACAATACATCACACTGCCCCTACATTACACTGACAATACATCACACTGCCCCTACATTACACTGACAATACATCACACTGCCCCTACATTACACTGACAATACATCACACTGCCCCTACATTACACTGACAATACATCACACTGCCCCTACATTACACTGACAATACATCACACTGCCCCTACATTACACTGACAATACATCACACTGCCCCTACATTACACTGACAATACATCACACTGCCCCTACATTACACTGACAATACATCACACTGCCCCTACATTACACTGACAATACATCACACTGCCCCTACATTACACTGACAATACATCACACTGCCCCTACATTACACTGACAATACATCACACTGCCCCTACATTACACTGACAATACATCACACTGCCCCTACATTACACTGACAATACATCACACTGCCCCTACATTACACTGACAATACATCACACTGCCCCTACATTACACTGACAATACATCACACTGCCCCTACATTACACTGACAATACATCACACTGCCCCTACATTACACTGACAATACATCACACTGCCCCTACATTACACTGACAATACATCACACTGCCCCTACATTACACTGACAATACATCACACTGCCCCTACATTACACTGACAATACATCACACTGCCCCTACATTACACTGACAATACATCACACTGCCCCTACATTACACTGACAATACATCACACTGCCCCTACATTACACTGACAATACATCACACTGCCCCTACATTACACTGACAATACATCACACTGCCCCTACATTACACTGACAATACATCACACTGCCCCTACATTACACTGACAATACATCACACTGCCCCTACATTACACTGACAATACATCACACTGCCCCTACATTACACTGACAATACATCACACTGCCCCTACATTACACTGACAATACATCACACTGCCCCTACATTACACTGACAATACATCACACTGCCCCTACATTACACTGACAATACATCACACTGCCCCTACATTACACTGACAATACATCACACTGCCCCTACATTACACTGACAATACATCACACTGCCCCTACATTACACTGACAATACATCACACTGCCCCTACATTACACTGACAATACATCACACTGCCCCTACATTACACTGACAATACATCACACTGCCCCTACATTACACTGACAATACATCACACTGCCCCTACATTACACTGACAATACATCACACTGCCCCTACATTACACTGACAATACATCACACTGCCCCTACATTACACTGACAATACATCACACTGCCCCTACATTACACTGACAATACATCACACTGCCCCTACATTACACTGACAATACATCACACTGCCCCTACATTACACTGACAATACATCACACTGCCCCTACATTACACTGACAATACATCACACTGCCCCTACATTACACTGACAATACATCACACTGCCCCTACATTACACTGACAATACATCACACTGCCCCTACATTACACTGACAATACATCACACTGCCCCTACATTACACTGACAATACATCACACTGCCCCTACATTACACTGACAATACATCACACTGCCCCTACATTACACTGACAATACATCACACTGCCCCTACATTACACTGACAATACATCACACTGCCCCTACATTACACTGACAATACATCACACTGCCCCTACATTACACTGACAATACATCACACTGCCCCTACATTACACTGACAATACATCACACTGCCCCTACATTACACTGACAATACATCACACTGCCCCTACATTACACTGACAATACATCACACTGCCCCTACATTACACTGACAATACATCACACTGCCCCTACATTACACTGACAATACATCACACTGCCCCTACATTACACTGACAATACATCATACTGCCCCTACATTACACTGACAATACGTCACACTGTGCTCTCCTGAATCACACTGCCCATACAACACACTGTGCCCTTCTGCATCACACTGCCCCTACATCACACTATGCCCTCCTGAATCACACTGCCCCTCCATCACACTGCCCATACATCACACTGCCCATACATCACACTGCCCATACATCACACTGCCCATACATCACACTGCCCATACCATCACACTGCCCATACCATCACACTGCCCATACCATCACGCTGCCCATACCATCACGCTGCCCATACCATCACGCTGCCCATACCATCACGCTGCCCATACCATCACGCTGCCCATACCATCACGCTGCCCATACCATCACGCTGCCCATACCATCACGCTGCCCATACCATCACGCTGCCCATACCATCACGCTGCCCATACCATCACGCTGCCCATACCATCACGCTGCCCATACCATCACGCTGCCCATACCATCACGCTGCCCATACCATCACGCTGCCCATACCATCACGCTGCCCATACCATCACGCTGCCCATACCATCACGCTGCCCATACATCACGCTGCCCATACATCACGCTGCCCATACCATCACACTGCCCATACATCACACTGCCCATACCATCACACTGCCCATACCATCACACCCAACACATATTAAAAATATACTATTAAATGTCAAATTTTTCTCCTATAAAATTAACTTCCACAATGACTCATTGTCTAATTACAGTGTAAGCTTTTTCCACAGGTAAATACAGATATTTGTAAAGTATTGAAGCAGAAAGACACCTGACTGTTAGTTACTCCGTAGTCATGCGGTAAACTGTATGGTAACGATTGTTCTGCATCTGAACAAGAAAACATATTTATAAACTCTTCACTGCAGGGTATATAATAGAATGGCTAAACCAGGCTTATTTCAGGGGGAGTCTAATTTATTGTATTCTTTGCATGCACACAGATACTGACTCCCCTGCAATCAACATGGATTAGCCCAGGAATAACTTTCTTCTCTTTATTTCAGTATTGAGCAGAGAGGTTTTAAGATCTACGCTTAGGTAATTCACTTAGTATTTAAAGAATAAATCTCTTTTGCTGTGGGCCCACAGTCTAGTCATTCTCCTCATGCTGGTTGGTAACAGCTACTGGTCTAAGCAATGCTTCCAGAAAGAGTTACACAAAATGCTGGTTATTCAAATCACCTTGTTTAGAGTTAGGACCAGCTATAACAGCACCACTGGCTTATCATATATTTGCACGTGTATGTAACTAATATTTCTGCATTTTATTTGACACAGAATGGCAGAATAGTTACTGCTTAATAGCTACTGCTTAATAGCAACTTGCTGGGCATTCTTCAAGACATTTAATCAAGAAAAAAACACTAAACTCCATCACCCCCTCATCATTCAACATACGTTATTTCTTATTTCTGAACCTTTTCTAAAAAAAAATGTAATATTGTATGTATTTTTTTTTCCGTAAACAATTTTCTTTTAAATCTTTGAGATATATATTATTTATCTTGTATCTGTGTAGATTTTCCTATGCAAGTATTTAAGCATCTGCTCTAGATTAAATTGATTTAATCAACTAACCACCATTTTGTCTATTTTTGTTTGGATGCTTGTCTGGTACCAGCAGCTGACAGGGGGTGCAGTTCCAGAGTAGCTATTTTGAAGACTTGGGGACCTTCCTTGGTGAGTGAGCTCTCAATTTAAAAATACATGACAAATGACCAAGTAAAGGGACTCTGAAAGTCTACATGTATAAACAATTTACTAATGCCGTTGCAATGGCCAAATGTTGCATTACGTTTCTGAAACTTTGTACTGCTTATTTTGACCACATGATGGCGCTGTAGAAGCAGGTAATCATCACCTGTCTAAAACAAATAGGCAAATGACTGCACATGGGGAATAATTGTGACCACCTGTGTCAGAATGTGAACCTTCCTCAAATATCTCTGTTGGGGGAGAAAGCCGGTGACTCCCCACAATATTGTAATAGATCAGAAAATATCTAGATAGTGAAGTTGGAGGGGGAGATGCTGTTTGTGAACCTGTTAATAGTAAAACCAGACTGAAAGAAAAAGGATAGATAACATACAGACTGCAACACTGCTATAAAGATAATAGAATCAAATAACTTTATTAGTTACACATCAAAAACAATATAAACACTGGTGTCATAAACATATAACTTTCCCAGGGTATCACTTAAATACCAATAACATAAAATGGCCATATCATTTACATAGAAAGTGACAGCGGATAAGAGACACATGGCCTATACAGTATTCCCATTATTTTGTTATTTTTTTCTTCTATTTAAACGTTTTTTATTATCAGATATCACATTCAAGTACATTTACAATGCGATGTTGACATATGTATATTCCAAATTATTTAACATTGTCCAATAACAACATACAGATGAATTATCGACGATATTTATTATGCTTCTGTCTTATATCATAATAGACCAATACAACCATCATTGCCATCTGTGGAAACTAATTTATCCTAGTTTTGCCTTCCAATAACAGCGTTCTGATTATTAATTTGAAGACAACTCCATTCACCTGTCCGATGATAACAATCTCCGCTTGATATATATATTTTTTTTTTTACTTATTATCATGTGTTAACCTTAACAAAGAACTACTAATTACTACTATTTATTTTAATTTCATTTTATCTCACCAAGTCTGTCTGACCAATAAACCTTTTGCTTTTATCATTATTTTGTAATTTTTAAACTATACTGACCCTAGAGCCTATTTGACCCTTAATTTAGTTTGAGATTTAGAATATCCTTATATTTATCCCAAGCCTGTTTACACTGTTCTACTGTGTTACCCTCTACCCCCTAGATAGGAGAATATTCCACTTATCTATCACCCTTTCAGTGAAGTCATTCATCCGCACATTTCCTCTGAATCTTCCACCCTCCAGTTTATATTCATGTCCTCGTGTTCTATTACACCTCTTCCTCTGAATAATGCCCCCTTCCTCTAGCCGGTCACAATCCTTGATATATGTGAAAGCTGCTATCATGTCCCCCCTCTTCCTTCTCTGCTCCAGGCTATACATGTTTAGTTCCTCTAGCCTTTCTTGGTATGGTGTGTGACACAGGCCATGGAGCATTTTAGTTGCTCTTCTTTGCACAGTCTCTAATGTATTTATGTCTTTCTGGAGATATGGCCTCTTCCTCTCACGCTGCTCTACCTCGGACTCTCCTTTATGTCAAACCCACCACTGACTTCCTGTCCACTTCAGACCTTCTTTTAGCCCATCTCCTCATCCACTGCTCCCTACCTCTCTTCCAGGGTCAGCGCGAAGCACTCCGCAGGGGGATGCGGTGCATCCAGACGCCATGCTGGATAGGCGCCATCTGCTCATCCCCCTGCTTCTCAGAGCTAACATTTAGCCAGATCTAATTTTGACAACCGTGAGAGCCCGCGTCGGTCCTCAAAACGGCAGTGCCAGTCTGGGCTAAAGGACCTCTGCTGATGTATATCCCATGTGACCAGTCACCTGATCATAGGGAGGAGTAAGTGTTTCCTCCGTTTTCCTGTCCTGGGCACAGCAGAGTAATTGTAATATTTATAAAAGCGGAGGGCGCATATTTATTTTGTGCAGGGGGCGCCAGACATGCTAGCATCGGCCCTGTTACTATATACAAACTGAAGATATTTATGTTTTTCATGTTGTGCATTATGTTTTCTGTTTGTTTGTTATCATCATATTTCAGTGCACAAGTCTCAGCCTTGCTATAAAAAGTATTCCCTATTTAATTCACAGCATAGAAAGTACATAAAAATAAATATATATTACAACACAATAAAAGCATGTAATAAAAACATATATAATTCATGCATAAATAATATAACTATATTAATACTATTTAACATGATGTGGATGTAATCAAATTTCAAAGGAATGCTGTTAACTTGTAGCAGCCAAGGGGGACAGCTGTGATGGGCCCCAAGCTTTAGAGGGACCTCTGCAATACATATTAAGGAGGGATGGGGGCCCCAAATACATAAGTGTACCCAACCTCAAGATTTCTGTTGCCAGGCCTGCTCACACTGGATTGTAAGAAGTATTTATAATGGGGAGTGACCTAGATCTATTATTGAAATCAATCTTTAAGCCGAAAGCACACATTATTTTTTCTTTCAAAGACTGATTTAAAACCATACAAAGAATTTCTTCCACTATCTCTGTCTAAAATCAGTGGGGCCAGGGAGCATCTTTTTTTTTCGCCAGATGAGATTATTACATAGCATTCTCTGACAAATAAAAACCCCATCTGCTAACCCGTGCCGTCTCTCCACATGCTTCTATACACTGAATTTTTGTCAGCATTCCGACTGGCGAATGGCTGGAGCTATCCCCCAATCAGAGTGCTGACAGCCATTCACTGTATAGAAGCATGTTGAGAGACGGCGTGGAGCAGGAGCGGTAAATGTATAGATTTTTTATTATGTATGTGTATGTGAGAGTAGGAGGAGGTGGAAGGGGTGGAATTGGACATCACTTGCTTGTACTTGTCCACCCGGGTTAAATGTTGCTAGGCAGCCCTTGGCTACACCCCTCTTGTAACAGCCAATCAAATTCGTTCTTTAAAAAAAATTCTGTAATGAGATGTATACGTTTCATTATTTTTCATTATATTATATTATATTATATTGTTATAAGATGTAACTCGGTGACTAAGATGAGAATATAGGGATAAATGAAGCTATAGGACAGATTTACTAAGCTGCAGGTTTGGAAAAGTGGAGATGTTGCCCATAGCAACCAATCAGATTCTAGCTCTCACTTTCCTAATATTATTAGGAAAGTGAGAGCTAGAATCTGATTGGTTGCTATGGGCAACATCTCCACTTTTCCAAACCTGCAGCTTAGTAAATCTGTCCTATAGCTTCATTTATCCCTATATTCTCATCTTAGTCACCGAGTTACATCTTATAACAATATAATATAATATAATATAATGAAAAATAATGAAACGTATACATCTCATTACAGAATTTTTTTTAAAGAACGAATTTGATTGGCTGTTACAAGAGGGGTGTAGCCAAGGGCTGCCTAGCAACATTTAACCCGGGTGGACAAGTACAAGCAAGTGATGTCCAATTCCACCCCTTCCACCTCCTCCTACTCTCACATACACATACATAATAAAAAATCTATACATTTACCGCTCCTGCTCCACGCCGTCTCTCAACATGCTTCTATACAGTGAATGGCTGTCAGCACTCTGATTGGTGGATAGCTCTGTCCAGGGGTGGAAGATGACAAACTCGGGCCCCATAGTAAGGAGGCAGGGCCCGAGTCTAGATGGGTGTGGCTAGACAGAGCCAGACAGGCCTGAGGACAAAGCTGACAGCTTCAACCAGTGCTTGACACTCCATGTATGAATGCTGAGCACAACAGCCCTATACATGCAATCACTCATACATGGAGCGCCGAGCGCTGTTTTAAGCTGTCAACCTCTGACAGCTTGTTTACAGTGCAGGTGCAGGGGCTGTCACGGGTCCCCCCCCTTTCTCCTCCGGGCACCGGAAGCAGCCACACTCATTGGACCCCCTGTATTTACACCCCTGGCTCTGGCCATTCACCAATCAGCTTGCTGCTAGTCCTTCACTGCCTGGCTGTCAGGTAAGGGATGCTGCGCAGCCGCTCTGATTGGGTGTAATCCACGGTCAGAGCAGCTGGGGAGCATCTTTTCTTTGCCCTCCTCTCCCTTCCAGTCTCAGCCCACCCCTGGGTGTAGCCTCATCAGAATTAGGGTATATCTAGGACTGGCCTCTGCTTGGGGGATGGACAAGTGGAGGCACCAAAAGGAGACATTAGTGTTCGTATTACAAACAAGATAGAAGTCATAAGATTACGCTCCCACCATACAGAAAGCAACCGGGGAAAAAAAAGACCGCAAAAAAAATGATTAATGTCTTATATACCAAGGTTCTTAATTTTTAATTTCCGTACTAACAAAGATGTCCATTCAGCCAGGGAGGCTGTTAGCCGTAGGGTGGCAGAGGAACAGAGCACGTCTCATAGACCGGCATCTAATCACAGCTCAGGGGGACGTTTCATCACCACTATTAGAGGACTGAGAATTATCTCCTCATGTTAAACCTGAAGCAATTTCTGACCTTTTCTTGTCTTGTTTTTTTCTAGCTAAGAAGCGTGAAGACTCTGCTGTGTCCCTCAGCTCAGGCAAGTCGCTGGGTTTGTCTGTAAAGTAGTTGTAGGTAGTGGCGAATCTATTAGGAAACTAAGGAGGCTTAAACTTCAGGGGCCCTAATTCCCGGGGGGCCCTGAAACAACTTTTTGTTTAGCTATATTTTTTGGTTTTAAAAGTGCATTTTTCAACAAAATCAAGTTTTTTAAAAGTATGTGTTATTAAAATAAGGTTATTTTTAGTGATAGAGGGCCGTATTCAGCGTTTTCCAATGCGTGCTACTGCACATGCGCAGTCATTTTATAACGTCGTCTACGCTGCTTGTTGCCACGTAGATTGCGTATACGCGGTCTTAACAACAAGCAACGTAGACGCCCGGAGCTCTGAACATGGCCCAGAATCATAAACCATACTTAATATTGGCCTTAGAACATGCTCTATGCAGGGTTGGTTCCTGAATACCCAGAAACCCCCCTGATCAGCGCTGGCCGGCAGACACTCTGACCAGAGAATGGCTCCTATGATCCGGCCAGGTGCAGAATAGAGGCTGCTGTCACTGTCACGGTCACTGTGTGCACTGAAGAAGGTAACGGCGGATATTCAGACCTCATTGATGGAAGGGGTTCACCGTATGGCCCATTTTCAAGGACTCCACATCACCTCCCTATTCTCCGTTATTTGGTCTTTTGGGCCTTGTTGGATGTTGCCCTATTGTTGCTGGATGTGAAGAGGCCCCATAACCGTTCAAGCTTCAGGACCCCAAAAATCTAGGTCCATCACTGGTTGTAGATGAGACTTGTACCCCTTTCACATTACCACCAAAAACCCGGGTTTTTCAGCAAAAACCCGGCATTTTG
>WWET01002305.1:48449-60290 GCA_011038615.1 Limnodynastes dumerilii
GGCTATTCCACTTATCAACCACCCTTTCAGTGAAGTAATTTTTCCACACATTTCCTCTGAATCTACCACCCTCCAGTTTATACACATGTCCCCGTGTTCTATTTCACCTCTTCCTCTGAAAAATGTCCCCCTCTTGTAAATGGTTGCACTCCTATATATGAAAGCTGCCTTTATATCCTCTTCTGGCCCTTCTCTGCTCCAAGCTACACATGATGACTTTCTCTAGTCTTATTTTGTGTGTTGTGTGACACAGGCTATGGACCGTTTTAGTTGCTCTTCTTTGCACAGTCCTTATGTCCTTCTGGAGATACGGCCTCCAGAACTGAGCACAGTATTCCAGGTGAGGCCATTCTACGGATCTATACAGTGACATTACTACGTCTCTCTTTCTGCTAGTAATTGCTCTCCCTATGGAACCAGGCGTCTGACTGGCCTTTCTCATTGCCTTGTTAATAAACTGGATGAATGACGGAGCGTCCTACCTCTAATCTGTGACATCATTTATCTGGTGCACATACAAAATATTAGCCATTGATTGTGATGAGAGATGCACTGTGTATTTTTATTATGCAGGACCTACCCCAAGAATGCCTATACTCAGTACACACCCAGAGAATTCTCCGAGGAAGAAATCCAGGAGCGTCTGTCTTCCAAAGGCCTCAAGGACTTCATCAACTCCGTGTCAATACGGTAAGAGTGCAATGGAGGAACCAAATCAATCTGAAGTCATGCATTTAAATTGTCACTGAAGTCCCTCATATGGGTCCGGATTCACAGTAACGTAGTTACAGTTACAATGTACGTAAGACGAAAACTACGTAACTGAATCCGGATAATGATGTTCTCCTGATATGACGCAAATACCTTCTTCCAGCTATTTTAAAGTGCATTTGGCTAAAGTAAACCCTGACGTATAAACTCATATAATGTGAACTCACCCACAGTACACACCAGCTATATAAGGTCTCCTCCCCAGCTCTAACTGACTATATAAACCCAGGTCTTAAACTGACTATATAAACCCAGGGCTTCCATCTGTGTTAAAGAGTGTGTGTAGGATTAACTCTGTCTATAGCTGCAGACCCCCAGCAACATTATAATACCACGTTCACACTGCCGCTCCGGCAATATCCTGGGATTTAAGACCCGGGGCACACATCAGCCCAGCCCCTCAGACCCCGTTCATACTGTTGCTTAGACACAGGAAATTTCCGGGTCAGGCCCGTTCACACTGAACTCTTTATCAGCAGCATACTGTTGACGTCATGTAAAGGCGTCTCACTCACCCCAATCTGCCTCTTTCAGTGAAACCCGGGTTAAAAAAACCCGGGTCGCACCTTTCACACTGGCGGCTACCCGGGTCGGACCCGGAAAAAGCCCTCCAAATGTCCCAGGTCTAAGACTGGGACATTTGTAGACTTGGGTAGCAACAGACGCACCAGTTCACACTGAGCCAGGACCCGGGTCGTCAGGACTTGCCTCGGCAAAATCCCAGGTTTTTGGCTCAGTGTGAAGGGGGTATAAGTCTCTCTCTTACCCACCTGTGGCAAACTACCCTCATTGCCACAATTTGTCATTAAGATATCAGTAAGGGCACTAAACGGAAATAAACAATTACAGTAAACGTGGTAATAGTAATAGAATGCAACACATTAAAAATAAAGTAACTTCCTTAGCATGTAAATGGTGACAGCCATAGAGCACTTCTTGTAGCACACATAATGAAGATCAATGAAATAGAAAAATAAGGGGCCCAGTGGTAATATAAATAAGTTGACCATTGGCTACCTCCCCCTTCCTTTCCCTTACCCTCCCCTTCTCCCTCTCCCTTTCCCTCTTCCCTTCTCTTTCCTTTCTTCACAATTTTACACACGTCAACCTCTGCTGCATTACAGTCTAATTCCCTAACAAACAAGCACACATATACACGCTAGGGGTAATTTTTGCCTCGTGCAGTATGACAGTGTGGGTGGGTGAGGAGAAGAGCTTGGGCAGGACGCGTCGGTGCTTATTTGCCGCGTTTTCGGGCTCCAAAACGTTTGCAGCTATGATAATATACCTCACATGTATTACACGCATTGGAAACCCCCCTTTCAAAATCCTGCGTTTGCCACTGACAGGGGGGGGGTAGGTAGGCTTGGGTGGGGAAAGGGTAGGTTAGCCTTAAGAAGTGGGTCTTGAGGGATTGTTTGAAGGATTGGAGGGTGCTGGATTATTATGTACTATGCATGTCAAAACTAACTAGAAGGGTCAGGAATACAGCTTCCAAATAGGGGCATCCCCATGATGTCACCATTAGATGTAATTATAATAAAAATGACATTGTATGAGTATACCCAATGATGATAATAATAATAATAACAATAATAATAATAACAATGACACAGATTCTTCTGAGAGGCAAAGTAATTGTTTATCCTGATAAGTTGCTTAAGGCCAAAAAAGGATGACTGTTTTAATAACAATGGACCTGATCCAGGAACTCCCCTGTCACTTCTGTCTCTCGTGTGGACTGTACATGACTTATGCTGCAATAATGCAGCCTTAAATCACAGCTGATCCGTAAGAAACCCCTAAAACTCACCCCTACTGCACAATTTAAATGCTCCCACCGCCCACCTCAGGCAGACGAAGGGTTCATTCATCCATTGCAGAACATCTGTCAGACCCCCGTCCAGACTCATGCACAGATCCGTGATTTTAACCTCCCACAACCCTCTGCTCAAACAATCGTGACATCCCAGATTCAGATATGTGCACCCACAATGGCGGCCCTGCTGCAGGAGCTGTCTGCCGAATCCTTGGACAGAGGGTCGCGGGTGCAGAATTGTTACATCAAATCACAACTAACCACAAACTAACCGCCCTTTGTGAACAGGCTGGAGATAGCTCTACAACAAAATGAAATCCTGAATCCGTTCATCGATGACTGGAAAGCATTGTCTGAGCAGGAGACCACATTTGGAGGGAAATCCGATTCGCACCTTAAAGAGTATCAGTCTTTTACAGATCACCAATTTGGCAAAGATAAAACCATTAGTTGTATAAACTGGCACCCAACGTTTCACGGTAATTACTCCATTGACTGATCGTACAATTCACTATAAACCAACAATGGGCTGGATCCAGACTTCAGTAAGTGCTTGAAATAAGTTACTCCTGGGCTAAACCATGCTGATTGCAGGGGAGTCATATTTCATCTGTTGCAAACAGTATTAGAGTTGAGAGGTGATGTTTCCTATCCCAAGTCTAAATAACAGTGTGATAGTAAAGCTGGTCGGTATCTGTGTGCAGTAAGCAATTCAGTGATATATCCCTGCATTCAAAGAATACAATTAACTTGACTCCTCCTGCAATCAACATGGTTTAGCACTCCCCCTGCAATCAACATGGTTTAGCCCAGGAGAAACTAATTTCAAGCACTTAACTAAGTCTGGATCCAGCCCAATCTTATTAAGACTATTGCTATCTCTCTTAAAAGTTAAATGCACCATGTTGAATGTTCTTATTTCAACACGGTATTCATTTGGATAGGCTGCATGACAGTGAGGGTTAGGGTTAGTCTCCAGAGAAGGGAGGGTTAAGGTTAGGCTGTGAGACAGGAAGGGTTAGGGTTAGTCTAAAGAAGGGTGGGTTACGGTTAGGCTGCCGGACAGGTAACGTTAGGGTTAGGCTGCAGAGGGGGGGTTTATGGTTAGGCTGTGGGATGAGGATGGTTAGCGTTAGGGGAGGGTTAGGGTTAGGCTGTGAGATGATGATGATTAGGAGAGGATTATGGTTAGGAGAGGGTTAGGCTGCAGAGAGGGGGTTTATGGTTAGGCTGTGGGATGAGGATGGTTAGCGTTAGGGGAGGGTTAGGGTTAGGCTGTGAGATGATGATGATTAGGAGAGGATTATGGTTAGGAGAGGGTTAGGCTGCGGAGAGAGGTGGGTTAAGGTTAGGCTGCGGAGAAGGGATGGTTAGGGTAAGGATGCGGAAAGGGGATGGTTATGGTTAGGGTCACTTACCTGTCACTGTTTGACACTTTGGAGACAGTGCCGTCGCTGGAACGATGTGTTCTAGCTGCATACTCCTGTTTATTGCGGCACTTCATTGCCGCAAAGTGATCTGTCAAAAGAAAGTTTACCGAAGCGTTGAATTACACGCCTTTAAATCACCCAGGAAAAATAGCTTTTCTCCTCCCTATCTGAATATGACCGTTATTATGATATGATTGTTCTGTCCTGTACATTGGATATGATTCTATTCACTTCTGTGATCTGTGGCATTATTGCTAAGAGTATAGAAAGAAGCCATGAAAATAAAGTCATTTAGATAACATGCAGGAGGTGGAAGTCAATGAAACATTATTGTAGTTGCTCATTGTTAGGGCCAGATTTACTAAGCTGCGGGGTTTGGAAAAGTGGAGATGTTGCCCATAGCAACCAATCAGATTCTAGCTCTCACTTTCCTTTTACATACTAGGGAATGTCAGCTAGAACCTGATTGGTTGCTATGGGCAACATCTCCACTGTTCCAAACCCCGCAGCTTAGTAAATGTGGCCCTTAGTGTTATAATGTTGATGATAAAGATGTCATTCCCTGTCACCCCTGGGCCAGGTCTCGTTGCCGTTTCTTTGATGGAACGACTCTCGTTTGAGGATCGCGTTAACATGTCTTCTAAACTCATACTGAAGCCATCGCTGATTCTTATTTGGAATCTGAATGACCCCATCCACCCCCAGGTCAGATACATTACACTGGTAGAACACTGGTCTAGGATGGGAAATCCTGTGTATTCATTACTCATTATAACCCGTCATGTACTTTTCCTTCCTCTAGCTCATGCTTGAGTGTCCAGATGACATATTCTGTTTCCAGTTTTGTCCCAGTGACCCCAGTATCATCGCCGGAGGCTGTATTAATGGGCAGGTACTGTCAACAGATCTTTATTATTAGAATAAGTCATGATAAACCTCATCACACAGAGTTCTGTTATCCGTGAATTGCCCATTGGCTCATTGAAGTGTCAGCTGTTCATGAGATTTTCACTTGAAAGGTAGGAGCTAAAAAGACAAAATAATTCTATGCACGGAGTAATAACTCCCACGTTATAGGTAGAAGTTGAACTACGTAAAGATTGCATCAATGACTGTTATCTGGTGTATCAGACAAATGGCACAGTGTCGCACAGGCCTAACATCAGAAATGGTAGGCTCTGGTACTAAAATAAACAGATCCGTGGCGCAACAATTATCCTAAACCCTGACCCTTCCCTTCCATTACCCTAACCTTCCCTTCCCCGCAGCCTAACCCTAACCTTCCCCTTATACGTTCCATCTTCTCCCCACAGCATAACCCTAAGATTCCCCTTCTAAGCTCTGTCCCCTCCCCACAGCCTAACCCTGAGACTCCCCTTCTACGATCCATCCCCTCCCTGCAGCCTAACCCTTAGTCTCCTCTTCTGCGCTGGATCCCTTCCCCTTAGCCTAAGTCCACTAACCTGTCCAGTCGAGTCACGTTTCGGGTCCCAACAGGTGCTGCAGCAGGTCTTATGCCGGGTAGAGATGTTGGAAAGCTAATGAATGGGTAAGTTACAAAAAATAGATTGGCCATACTTACCCATTCATTATAAAAACCTTCTAATTAGTCACATTTTCAAAGTAGAGACATCCGACAGTTAAATGTGACTTTCATAGCGGCGAACGGAACCCCATTAACTATCCACCTTAATTTTAAGGAGAAAAATTGGGGATGTTTTTGTACATATCAACCAATCAGATTTTCTTCTTCAAAATTATAGCTGGAATCTGATTGGTTACTTAATTCTCCATGTTTCCTCTTTAGAAACTTAGTTAAATATTTCCCATAGATTTCCTAATCATACAATGGTGTTTTGGGCCACACATTTTGGTGTTCCTTTAAAAATACGGTAACACGGATACAATAAAATGCTGATCATTAAAGATGGAAAAACATAGCAAAAGACTAACAAGTTTTGGGATACAGATAAGTTCTTTGCTCCATTCACCTGTTTGAATATTTTCTTCTTTAATCTTAATGGACGATAACAACAGTATTGATAGTTACCCTTGGGCGTGATGTAATGGATAAGTTGTTTTTTTTTCTTGCTCATCTGAGTGAACTATTAATAAGTTACCGTGATACATATTTATCGGGGGACCTTGAGTTACATTCTCCTTTTGTAAAGCATCTATAACTGTTACATAGACTGGAAACACAATGCAGAAAGTTATCAGTATCTTTATTGATAAATTGTGTACGATTCTTCCTAGGTTGTCCTATGGGACATCTCGGAGTACAGCGAGCACCTAACGGCAAAAACCAACATTACCACAAACACCGGCTCAAAGGTAGGATTGTGTAATAAATCATCTACATAATCCATCACCAAGAAACCAAGCAGGAACATTGATCGTCATGATGAGTCTTGTATCAACTGTGTTCTCATTACTATATTGACGGAACAATTAGCAGTAAATGAAGATGATGCACTGACAGCAACTGGCGGAGGCTTGAATCAGTACACAGAAAGGCTTCCCGCGTGATGACACTTTAGAGCAGTGTTGGCTCACCTGTGGCACTCCCAGGTGTTGAGAAACTACAATTCCCAGCATGCTTTGTCAGGTATCCACTATGCTTTTGCAGTTAAGGAATGCTGGGACTCGTAGTTTCACAACACCTGGAGTAACACAGGTTAGCCAACACTGCTTTAGAGCCTCTCTGTGCATACGTTAGATATCCGCGTCATCCGTGTCTACGCATAAGCTAAAAATATTACGCATTCGGGTGTGGTTTTCCGCTGCGATGGTCTGTATTGCGATGGTGCGGCAGGTGACAGCGACTTGCAGCAGTTGACACACGGGTGAAAAATAGACTTCGGGCGTCAGCCCCTGGACTGGGACTTGACCTGGTGCAAATGTTTTAACATAAAGGGCCGTATTCATACTTAAGAGTGGGTTAGGTGCGGACAGATCCAGACCAGACCCGTGAGTTAGGTACGGACAGATCCGCCTCTAACTCGCTAGTGTAGCCCATTACCCGACACCCGTTTTTAGGTACCTTTTGGCATTTTAGAGTGCCACAGGGCTACCTTATCTTACCTTATCCTTAAGAAGGAAACTACGCATGGACAATGCCTCTCGAGTTTACTTGCCAAAGGGACACTGACATAACTTTTAACAGTCAAACTACAGCATACATATCGGGCCTGATCCTGACCTACGCTCGTGTGCATAAGCGTAAAAACGGCCATTTGTACTTACTGCGCATGCACGGGCCAGATGTTACGCTCATCTTATGCTCAGAAATTCAGAGCGTATGGGCCTTGAGCGTACCACCTTCATAACTACTGTCGATGGGGCGTGCCTGACATACGATTTTCGGAAATACGCACCGGGGGCGGGGTGAGGCATTTAAATCGTACAGTTTGGGCGTGATAAGCGTCGTAACTACGCAAGGAGCTTACGGACGCCCGCAGTTACGATCAGAAAAGTTAGGGTAGGGTTTGCTGGGTGTAAGATGGCAAGAGTAAGCACGACCAAGGGGAGTGCCAAGGGGAATGCATCGTAGGTACGCCGGTGTAAATACGCTACGCACATGAGCGTAGGTCTGGATCAGGCCCATTCAGGATAGAGCGATATATTATAAAAGGTTGAGGTAAACATTCGTAGAAAATGGAATATATTTTACTTTCTGTGTTTCATCTGCAGTCATCACTAGAGCCCCAACAGTCCAACCAGCCGCCGCTTGTGAGATACTGTGCTGTATCCGCTATAGAACATGGGCACAAGGACGTCATTACGGACATACAATGGCTTCCTGACTTCTTTGAGGTAAAAGCTGGATACGATTAATCTTCTGTTTATGTGACATTCTGCTGCTGGGGGAGCTGACCTATGGCACATGTGGTTCTGAGGTCCAAAATGACATGAAAGCATATGGGGAGAAGTCAACCAACACCGCACACAGCCCGTACAGACTGGAATGCTAAAATAACACGTCCTGTGTTTGGAAATACTCCACAGAAGTCATTGTGACTCCCAATCCATGTTTAAGTGGCGTCTCTTGTGCGCGGTTACTTAACAGTCAAACACAATGAAGTCATGTTTTCTTCAGCAGCGAGTAAATACACTGCGGTTGATACAGAGGGGGCGCGTTCTCCGCAAAGAAAATCTTATTTTTGAAATACGGACAGATTAAACCTCATTTTCAGCTGTCTCTGTTTCAAAACATTAGTGATTAGAAAGTTTTACTAAGGAATGGGTAAGTATTCCCAATTTATTTTTCAGCACCCTTTCCCATTCACTTGAGAGGTGATGTTTCCTATCCCAAGCCTAAATAACAGTGTGATAGTAACGCTGGTCAGTATCTGTATCTGTGTAATAATATAATATAATAGTATTAGAGATGAGAGGTGATAAATAACAGTGTGATAGTAACGCTGGTCAGTATCTGTGTGCAGTAAGCAATTCAAAGATATATCCCTGCATGCAAAGAATACAATTACCTTGACTCCCCCTGCAATCAACATGGTTTAGCCCAGGAGTAACTAATTTCAAGCACTTACTTCAGTCTGGATCCAGCCCATAATTACCATTCGCTGCTGTGACCTAAGCAACATTTCCATACGTTTAGTGAAGTGATCACACGTTAAATGTTCGTGCTGCGGTCTGGAATAGCCGCGGAGACCCAGCTGATCTTCCTGGACTTAGACTTTCCATGTAGCTAGTGTATAAACTCGCCCTTACAGTAAATGGACTACATTATTAACCACCCCTCTTCTCCTCTAAAACACTCCTTCAAGCGCAGGCTGGTGCAGCAGGGATTTGTGTCCTAGCTTCAATAGTCACAACTTCTGTTCCGGGCACGTGTTTCGTTACTCTGTTTTATAAACCATGAAGTACTGGATACAGAGTATGAGACGAGCTGGAAAGTTACACTTGGCCAGAACCATGTTGAATTTCAGGGGGATTCAAATGTATCTTATGCTTTGAATGCAGGGAGAATACTTTGCTTTTGCTTACTGCACACAGATACTGACCAGCGTTACTATCACACTGTTATTTAGACTTGCGCTAGGAAACATCACCTCTCAACTCTAATAGAGTCAGCAAAAAAAAAAAAAAAAAATTTACCACCGTGAAATGCAGCAAAGTTTTGCCCTGGTGCAAATTTCCACCTGTTTTGCTCTTAATTTCAAACGCTGAAAAAAAAAAACTTTAAAAACATTTTCCTAGTAACCTCACATAGAATAGTATGGCTACCATCTAGGTTTCATCAGATCCCCTCCACATCAATACAGAGTAAGTGCAGCTTGCTGAAATCACACAAAAACTGAAACTTGTACTTAACATTCCATGTTCCATATTACAATACAAAAATATTATGATTACAATAAAGGGACATTTTAACTTCGTATTACTGATTGTTGCCATAGAAATCACTTTAGATAATGTCGTCTCTTCTTGGTGAAGTGTTTTTCTTGTTCTTCTTTAGGTCAGTAAATCTGCTTTTTGGACACCCTCTAAAGGGAACATTTTATTTCTTTATGTGAGCATGGATTTCGCCATCAGTGTTAATTGCTAGGTTAGGTTTGTCTAGACTGGAATATTTTTATTGCTGCTAATGACCTTAAGAACAAATAAAGCAAATGATTTAGATGTACACAACATGTATTCATTAATCACCACTGAGCCTTATTTTCTCTGAACTGTAGAACTAATGTGTGAAGCGGCTTATGATGATGGTGAGGTTTGATAGTATATAGGGTAAAGCTGGTACACACCAGGAGTTTATTAGGTGTTCAGCTCTGACATTTTACCAGTGTGTACAGTCCAGCGATGCTGGAATCACTGTTTAATCTGCATGGTATCCGGTGGCTGGATTTTTGGAAGCTCCTAATTTTTGCAATCTATTATGTCTGATGTCAGGAGAGATTTTCAGTGTGTACCGTGTGATGATTCTCATTCCTCCCCCTGCATGGGGCCATCTTTGTGTGCGTGCGTTTTGTCGCAGCAGAGTGTCTAAAGACCCGCGCTTACGCAATCTACGTACAGAAATGAAAATAGTAAAAAAAAAAAATAGTCCCCCAGTCCATTTCCTAATTCTTACCATACGGCATACTCACCCATTCATTAAAAAAAGTAGAAAAAGGTAAGTATTCGAAAATGGGACATCCGAAAAGGAACTTCTTAGGATTTTCTTAGCGGGGAGTGTAACCAGTCACACAACAAGGAAGAAAGGCTAGAGGAAGTAAACATGTATAGCTTGGAAAGGAGAGAGACTGTGGCGCTCATACCACTGCTGCCCACCGAAAAATCTAAGGAGGGTGGCAGATTCAGAGGAAATGTGCGGAAAAATGACGTCAGTGAAAGGGTGATAGATAAGTGGAATATTCTCCCATCTGAGGGGTAGAGGTAACACAGTAGAACAGTGTAAACATGCTGGGGATAAATATAAGGATATCCTAAATCTCAAACTATATTGAGGGTAAATAGGTAGTATAGTTTTAAGTAAACAACTCTGCAGACTGATTGGGCCATGTGGCTCTTATCTGCCGTCACTTTCTATGTTTCTATGTATCCCGATCTAGAACCAGCCGAGTGCACACTGTCTTATGTACTAATCCTTTTGTTGATTACATAAATCCTAGAAGTAACTCTTGTCTTCTCTGACTTTGTAGATCACCAGGACTGGATACCCGTATGAAAATAAAAGTGGATGCTGTGTGCAGCTCGTCACCTCTTCTCCTGACTGGTACGGAGAATCGTCAGCTGCTATCACCCATAACAACCAGATAGTTATCCTCTTTTCTTTTGACAGCTCATAAGTCATATCATTGATTGTCATGAGTTGCAGCTAATGATTCTTTTTATTCCATGTGACAGATTGTGGGGGAAAATAGTGTGCAGGGACTGGCTGGTTTAAAGGGGATAATTGTGCTTTGGACTAGTCCACTACCGTTATGGGAAAAAAGGCCATCTGTACCCTGCTGATCTGGCCTTAGCGGATGAAGTGACTGCACCCTGTACAGCGGAATCCAGAGACAGGCCCAGATCCAGACTTAAGTACGACAGTGAATTGACGCATGCTACGTGCTTAAATTTGGCTGTTTGTACATACTGTGCATGTGCATGTTACGTATCGTGACGCTGATCGTACGTAATTTGTTCATAACTACATACGTACATAACTAGGGTACATTATACCTATGTTAGTGTAACTACGCTACGCAATCGAACTTAAAGGTAACTTAAGTCTGGATCTGGCCCATAGGCCCGTATTCAGAGTACCAGACATATAAAATATATGTCCGGTGTTTATCGATTTTTACTACCGCGCATGCGGTCATTTTTTAACGCAATTTACGTATCTTTTTTTCTATCTCTGAAAGACCGCATCTACGCAATCTACGTAAGAAAAAGATCCGTAGATTACGTAAAAAAATGACTACACATGCGCGGTAGTAAAAATCGCTAAACACCAGACGTATATGTTAACCATCCGGTACTCTGAATACGGGGCCATAGTCTGTAATTACCCGTCTGTTTAGTCAGTATCAGCCATTACTGGAAGAAGCAGAATAGACGGTTAATACCCCATAAACGGTTGTAATTCAAAGTGCATCTCAAACATTAGAACCTCTGACAGGTGATGGATGCACTATGGCAGTGTTGGCTAACCTGTGACACTCCAGGTGTTGTGAAACTACGATCCCAGCATGCCTTAACTGCAAAAGCATAGCGGATACCTGACAAAGCATGATGGGAATTGTAGTTTCACAACACCTGGAGTGTCACAGGTTAGCCAACACTGCACTATGGGAAGAAGGCAGTGTC
>WWET01002305.1:67281-79572 GCA_011038615.1 Limnodynastes dumerilii
AATAGCAATCGAAATCCCAGCCAGTTCGCAACTGGCTGGGAGAAGTCTGATTTTTTGAAAATCAGACTTTCTAACCGGGGACCCACACCCCATAATAAGAGCAGCTCCAGACTTCACAGGGAGAAAGATGTCTCAGTGCCGTCCATCTCTCCCCCGTCCCAGTTGAATGTAACTTCTGTCATAATGAGATTAGTTGCTGCTTATTCCCCAAATAAACCTCCATTACTGTTATGCAAACCAGGGCAAGGAGACTTGTGCTGAAACTGGTATATTTTTATGTCTATGTTTAATGTTTTATTTTACTTATTTACTTTTTATTTTTTTAAGACCTTAATTCCCAAGATTGAGACAGGCGGAGAATTCAGCCCAATTAAAATCAGTGTGAGGGAAGAGCACTATCACAGCAGGACTCTGGGTAAGTTGCTGATAGATTCAAGGTATGGCCTCAGCGGTGATGTTTGTGCACCAAGAAAAAGTAGACATTTTGTCTTGTTCGCTCCTTCTGGGTAAGAGCTGCTGAGGATGCTTCAGAAAGAGCAACTTAGCTTTACACAGATCCACCCTTGATAGCTAATGTTTAAAGGCTGGAGATGGCCTCTAGACTATTTCTTTCTAGGGATGAAGCAGACTAAAGTTACTACATTTAGGGCCGGATCCTGACTTGCGAACGTCAGGCCACTTACGCAGCAAAGTGCGGCCTTCCCTGCAGCCTGACCCTATCCCTCCCTTCCCTGCAGCCTGACCCTAACTGTGTGGCATAATTATGTGACCTGGGCACATTACTGTGTGGCATAAGCATGCAACCTAGTGACATTACTGTGTGGCATAATTATGTGACCTGGGCACATTACTGTGTGGCATAAGCATGCAACCTAGTGACATTACTGTGTGGCATAATTATGTGACCTGGGCACATTACTGTGTGGCATAAGCATGCAACCTAGTGACATTACTGTGTGGCATAATTATGTGACCTGGGCACATTACTGTGTGGCATAAGCATGCAACCTAGTGACATTACTGTGTGGCATAATTATGTGACCTGGGCACATTACTGTGTGGCATAAGCATGCAACCTAGTGACATTACTGTGTGGCATAATTATGTGACCTGGGCACATTACTGTGTGGCATAAGCATGCAACCTAGTGACATTACTGTGTGGCATAATTATGTGACCTGGGCACATTACTGTGTGGCATAAGCATGCAACCTAGTGACATTACTGTGTGGCATAATTATGTGACCTGGGCACATTACTGTGTGGCATAAGCATGCAACCTAGTGACATTACTGTGTGGCATAATTATGTGACCTGGGCACATTACTGTGTGGCATAAGCATGCAACCTAGTGACATTACTGTGTGGCATAATTATGTGACCTGGGCACATTACTGTGTGGCATAAGCATGCAACCTAGTGACATTACTGTGTGGCATAATTATGTGACCTGGGCACATTACTGTGTGGCATAAGCATGCAACCTAGTGACATTACTGTGTGGCATAATTATGTGACCTGGGCACATTACTGTGTGGCATAAGCATGCAACCTAGTGACATTACTGTGTGGCATAATTATGTGACCTGGGCACATTACTGTGTGGCATAAGCATGCAACCTAGTGACATTACTGTGTGGCATAATTATGTGACCTGGGCACATTACTGTGTGGCATAAGCATGCAACCTAGTGACATTACTGTGTGGCATAATTATGTGACCTGGGCACATTACTGTGTGGCATAAGCATGCAACCTAGTGACATTACTGTGTGGCATAATTATGTGACCTGGGCACATTACTGTGTGGCATAAGCATGCAACCTAGTGACATTACTGTGTGGCATAATTATGTGACCTGGGCACATTACTGTGTGGCATAAGCATGCAACCTAGTGACATTACTGTGTGGCATAATTATGTGACCTGGGCACATTACTGTGTGGCATAAGCATGCAACCTAGTGACATTACTGTGTGGCATAATTATGTGACCTGGGCACATTACTGTGTGGCATAAGCATGCAACCTAGTGACATTACTGTGTGGCATAATTATGTGACCTGGGCACATTACTGTGTGGCATAAGCATGCAACCTAGTGACATTACTGTGTGGCATAATTATGTGACCTGGGCACATTACTGTGTGGCATAAGCATGCAACCTAGTGACATTACTGTGTGGCATAATTATGTGACCTGGGCACATTACTGTGTGGCATAAGCATGCAACCTAGTGACATTACTGTGTGGCATAATTATGTGACCTGGGCACATTACTGTGTGGCATAAGCATGCAACCTAGTGACATTACTGTGTGGCATAATTATGTGACCTGGGCACATTACTGTGTGGCATAAGCATGCAACCTAGTGACATTACTGTGTGGCATAATTATGTGACCTGGGCACATTACTGTGTGGCATAAGCATGCAACCTAGTGACATTACTGTGTGGCATAATTATGTGACCTGGGCACATTACTGTGTGGCATAAGCATGCAACCTAGTGACATTACTGTGTGGCATAATTATGTGACCTGGGCACATTACTGTGTGGCATAAGCATGCAACCTAGTGACATTACTGTGTGGCATAATTATGTGACCTGGGCACATTACTGTGTGGCATAAGCATGCAACCTAGTGACATTACTGTGTGGCATAATTATGTGACCTGGGCACATTACTGTGTGGCATAAGCATGCAACCTAGTGACATTACTGTGTGGCATAATTATGTGACCTGGGCACATTACTGTGTGGCATAAGCATGCAACCTAGTGACATTACTGTGTGGCATAATTATGTGACCTGGGCACATTACTGTGTGGCATAAGCATGCAACCTAGTGACATTACTGTGTGGCATAATTATGTGACCTGGGCACATTACTGTGTGGCATAAGCATGCAACCTAGTGACATTACTGTGTGGCATAATTATGTGACCTGGGCACATTACTGTGTGGCATAAGCATGCAACCTAGTGACATTACTGTGTGGCATAATTATGTGACCTGGGCACATTACTGTGTGGCATAAGCATGCAACCTAGTGACATTACTGTGTGGCATAATTATGTGACCTGGGCACATTACTGTGTGGCATAAGCATGCAACCTAGTGACATTACTGTGTGGCATAATTATGTGACCTGGGCACATTACTGTGTGGCATAAGCATGCAACCTAGTGACATTACTGTGTGGCATAATTATGTGACCTGGGCACATTACTGTGTGGCATAAGCATGCAACCTAGTGACATTACTGTGTGGCATAATTATGTGACCTGGGCACATTACTGTGTGGCATAAGCATGCAACCTAGTGACATTACTGTGTGGCATAATTATGTGACCTGGGCACATTACTGTGTGGCATAAGCATGCAACCTAGTGACATTACTGTGTGGCATAATTATGTGACCTGGGCACATTACTGTGTGGCATAAGCATGCAACCTAGTGACATTACTGTGTGGCATAATTATGTGACCTGGGCACATTACTGTGTGGCATAAGCATGCAACCTAGTGACATTACTGTGTGGCATAATTATGTGACCTGGGCACATTACTGTGTGGCATAAGCATGCAACCTCGTGACTTTGCTGTGCGGCATAATTGCATGACCTGGGCACATTACTGTGTGGCATAATCATGTGACCTGGAGACATTACTAGCCCAATCATTTCTGTACTGCAAGTCACAAATAAATAATGGGGTCACATTTGGTCCTTTAGGTGGGCCAGAACTTTATTAAGTCTAGGCTTGGCCAACCTAGTAATGGTCAGATTTTCTTATTGTAGTTCATAGAATTCTGTGGATGAAATAAAGCCTTAATAACCACTTATATATCTTCCAAATTGATGGAGGCAACCACATTTATCTAGGTGAAGGATAGGAGATGTGGCAGAGAGTTGAGGGGCGTGGTGGTGGGAGGAGCACAGAAAGAGAGTGGACAGGTGACAGTAGTGGGCGGGACCGAAAAATAATTTAACTTAAAATGCTGATCTGTATACCTGTGTAACTTTAGGTCATTAACTCCTAATATGTACTACTAGACAGCAGCGTTCTTATGGGAGTAGGTGAATAGTGGACTTATGTCAGGGTTGCCGACACTCCCAGAATATCCGGGTGACTCACGAAATTTGGGCAGTTCTCCCGGTCTGTTGGGACAGCCGGCAAATCTCCTGCAAGTCCCAACCCCCTATCAATCTCTATTGTAATCCCTATGTCATCAAGTCCCGCCCATCCCTGAAAAACTAGGGATTACAGTAGTAATTGACAGGGGGTGGGGCTTATCAACATGAGTTGCATAAATTGCATCATTAAGCCCCGCCCCATATCGGAATCTATTTCTTCCCTCTGAGAACCTTGCCTTGGACAATCTCATTACAGCGGCGTATAATTGATTCTGTGTCATTAATTATAGAGGTCTTTGTCACATATGTTTTTCAAAGTTGTGGAATTATAGATCTATAACCCTGTTCCCAGTTACAGCAATCTGATGCACTCCAAGGACCCCAAATAGACACTTCTGTATGTAATAAAAAGGGTTATGAGACATGACCTCAAAGCTTTTGCAGTCATTGGACTCCACATGCATCAAGATGGTGGGATGGTGGTTATGAAACAGGTTTATGTCTTCTGATGGGTGGAGCTTGGTATCATGGTGTTCCTTGATAAGCAGTAGATCGGTCAACATGATTATATTTGACATTCATGTTTTCTCCTCTGTTTAGAAAAACTGAAGGCTCAACTCAAGGAGGAGAAGCCTGAAGGAGGATTTAATTACAGCAGTTTAAGAGCCACGTCAGCCAAAAATACTAAGGTTCTGGAGGACGTCAGCACTAATTATTTTGCAGGAACTGAAGTAAGTCATTGCAATTTTCCTCGTTGTGCAAAAGCGCAAACATCCACGTTACCCAATCAGAATGCACTCCCCCTCCTAGCCAGACTTAAGAAGAATCACTTGTGGAGATGCAGTTGAGAATGATACAGCCGCCATGGTTCGGGACTATCTACAAATAGAAAATTGCTATATGGAACGGGAACTTAATTCTCTGTTCCCAATAGCTACAGGCTGCAGCGTTTATGGTGGGTGGATGGTTTGGGTTATGGCTTAAGGGGAAGGTTAGGGTTAGACTGTGGGGGCATAGAGGGTTAGGGCTGAAGAAGGGGAACGTTAGGGTTAGACTGTGGGTAATGAAGGGTTGGGACAGGGTTAAAGGTAGGTTTAGGTTAAAACCACTTATTTTTTCGGTGAAAAACTCTTTGCAAATCCTTAAAGTTACAGGAGGTGTAAATCACTGACTGAATCTTTTTATTTTCTTGACATGGATACAGCCAAAACAGCTAATTACTCCACATACAACTGTACTGTATAATCAAATCATAAGTACGCATCATCTTCATTATATTGCAGGATGGGGAGCTGGTATACACAGACTGGAAGATGGAAAAGGAGGGGGATACAGGAAAACTTGCCAGTAAGTCAGTGTTATGTTGCCTGTATTGGACCAATGGCTTTAATGCCTGTTCTTATGGCCTTGGGTATTGTACACACTACATAAAATATCACACGATGAGCAAGCCAATTCACGCAGACACCCCCCCCCCCCCCCCCACACTCCGTNNCCCCCCCCCCGCCAGATCTGCGATGCTCTCTCCCATAACCCTCTGCTCAAATGGTCGTGACATCAATGATCTAAATATGTACGTCCACAGAGGCGTCCCTGGAGGAACGATCTTCAGAATCGTTAAACAGACGGTTGTACGTGCATACACATTGGAACAGCATTGTTAAAATGAAGAAGGTTAGAAAATCAAATCAAACTATGCAATTTTGGAACGATGAAATACGATCATGGCAGCGTCTGCACTAATATGATATAGTACCAGTCATTTATTATGTGATTGGCACGATAATCGGGTAAAGATGCTGTAATGTGCACCCAGCTGTACTCATCCTCAATGAACTATTTCTCTACTGTGAGTTGCCAAAAACTGTTGTAATTGAGACGCATTGGCATTTTTATGGGTTTGTATGTTTTTTACATTATCCTATTATGATGATAAATCTTTTTAACGTTGTTCTATAATATCAAGTGAAAGGTTATGTATAAATTCCTTTGCTTATGGGCAAGACCACAACTTGTCTTGCTTAAAATTAGCCTGAAACCAATAAAATAACTATCACTTAGCTGGAACAGCCTAGAGCATGATATCTAAACTATTATTGGATGTTATAAACAACCGCTTACGTTTTATCTTTAAGAAGTTACATCAAACATACCACAACATGGGGCCGGACCCTCAACGACGGGCGTTTTACACACACACAGGACCGTAATTTGCTGAACGCTAGCTACTGCGCAGGCCTAGTAACTATTGTATGTTATCTACGTATCGTTTTGGTACGTAGATTGCGTATATATGCGGTCTTTCAGACGTGTGTGCGTAAGACAGACGTAGTTTTGAGGATCCGGCCCCATGTGTATAAAAATGCATAAAGCACGTATAAAAAAAAAAAAAAAAATGCACACAATGTGGGCCTAGTGGCTTTCTCTGAGAGCAGAAGGGCCCTGTTACCGTCACGAGAGGGACCATAATACAGTGCACTTGGTAAATTCACATTGGATAATGTCAATTCTTCAGGGGATGTTTCCTATTGTGTAGACGAGGGTGGAGGTATTTTCCTGTTTTACTGCTTTTAACAAAAATATTTATGCGCACTACCGTTGCCATTTACAGTGTGTGTGTTCTGTATTTCCAGGCTCAAAACCCACACAGATACATGTGACACACGATGGCCTTGTTCACACTGTCCAGAGGTCTCCTTTCCTGAAGGACATCATTCTCACTGTCGGGGGCTGGAACTTTGCTATTTGGAAAGAAAGCGTCACTGTAAGCATTCAGGCCCGAATTCAGAGTACCGGACGTATAACATATAGCGATTTTTACTACTGCGCATGCGTAGTAATCTACGCATCTTTTTCTTATGTAGGTCTTTCAGGCCGCATTTACGTAAGAAAAAGATACATCGATTACGTTAAAAAATGACTACGCAGGTGCAGTAGTAAAAATCGCTAAACTCCGGACCTATATGTTATAAGTCCGGTACTCTGAATACGGGACTATTTTACATGACTGTACTAAAGCATAGACGGTTTTCCTGTGCGTGTGTTTTGTTTTATTTATTTTTTTTTACTTTGGGGTTGCTATGGAAACCACAGTCAGATATATTGACAGAGAGGCATTGGAACCCAACTCTGAGCTCTGCCTACACAGTGGAACATTCCTTTCTCCTCTACCATCCCATGACATGCTGAGCGTTGTGAGCCTGCATCCATGTAGAACTTGTCTGGCAATCATTTTTTTTTCTTTGCTAACCAGAGAGCTATTGCAGAGTTATTTATTAATAGGTTTTTCATTAAGGTTTAAATTTAGTCAGCAGCCAATTAAACTACCAGCATGTTCAGGAGGAAACCCACGCAGATACGGGGAGAACATACAAACTCCACACAGATAAGGCCTAGCCCAGGAATGGAACTCATGACCTCAGTGCTGAGACATGTTTTGTAGGATAGCAAAGACAGAAGTCTATGGGATCAATGCTTATATTTCTAATGGTTTTCATCTCTTGTTCATTTCACATCCAATGGAAGATGTCGATAGTACACGTTACACTCACTCTGTCAGACACATGTATTGCTACAGACTCTGCAAATGCAGCTGTGTTTGATGTAACCTTACACCAAGGAACTACACATACATTGTGCTCATGAGTTTACATACCCTAGCAGAATTTGTGACTTTCTGGCCATGTCAGAGAATATGAATGATAACTCACAAACTTTTCTTTCACTCATGGTTAGTGGTTGGGTGAAGCCATTTATTATTAAACAACTGTGTTTACTATTTTTGAATCATAATGACAACAGAAACTACCCAAATGACCCTGATCAAAAGTTTACATACCCTAGTTCTTAATACCGTGTGTTGCCCCCTTTAACATCAATGACCGCTTGATGTTTTTGTGGTAGTTGTGGATGAGGCTCTTTATTTTCTCAGATGGTAAAGCTGCCCATTCTTCTTGGCACAAAGCCTCCAGTTCCTGTAAATTCTTGGGCATGAGCTGCATGTTTGAGATCTCCCCAGAGTGGTTCAATGATATTGATGTCAGGAGACTGAGATGGCCACTCCAGAACCTTCATTTTATTCTGCTGTAGCCAATGACAGGTCGACTTGGCCTTGTGTTTTGGATCATTGGGCCTGATCCAGAGCAACGCTCGCAAGCGAGCGTACGCTCATCGTAAGCGAATTTTCGGGTAAAAATTCGCAATGCGCATGCCCAGTATGACAGGTTCCGGTCGCCCGCGCGTCATGAGCGAATAGCGGGCGTATCGTTAGCGTATTTTTCGCTCGCCGAGCGTATTTTTTTTACGATGGTCGGCTGGGCGCCCATTTTACTACTGGGAGGCAGGGTTAGCCATTTAAATTGTACAGTATGGGCGTGCTTAGCGTATTTTCTCAGCGTATTTTATGCGAATTTTCGTACGGCCGACGGTCGTACCCAGTGTAGGGTATAGCCGCCGTAAGCAGGGACTTTACTATGGGAATGCGAGGGGCGTGTAGGTTGATACGACGAGCGTACGTTCGCATTCGCCCGTCGTTGCGAATTTTCGTAGCGCTGGATCAGGCCCATTGTCATGTTGGAACGTCCAAGTACGTCCCATGCGCGGCTTCCGGGCTGAGGAGAGCAAATCTTCCTCCAGTATTTTATGATAACACGCTGCATTCATCTTGCCATCAATTCTGACCAAGTTTCCAGTGCCTTTGTAGCTCACACACCCCCCCAAAACATCAGCGATCCACCTCCATGTTTCACAGTATTAATGGTGTACCTTTCATCATAGGCTTTGGTCACTCCTCTCCAAATGTAACGTTTATGGTTGTGGCCAAAAAGTTAAATTTTGGTCTCATCCCTCCAGATGACTCTGTTCCAGAAGTTTTGAGGCTCGTCTCTGTGCTGTTTGGAGTATTGTAAGCGGGATGCTTTGTGGCATTTGCCATTAGTAATGACTTTCTTCTAGTGACTCGACCATGCCTCCTTATTGTGCATCTTGAAACAACCTCACCACTTTATTCCAGAGAGTCCTGTATTTCAGCTGAAGTTATTTGTGGATTTTTCTCTGCACCCTGAACAATTTTCCTGGCAGTTGTGGCTGAAATTTTTGTTGGTCTACCTGACCGTGATTTGGTTTCCACAGAATCCCTCATTTTCCACGTCTTAATTAGAGTTTGAACACTGCTGAGTGGCATTCTCAATGGCTTGGATATCTTTGTATATCCCTTATACAGCTCAATTACCTTTTCCCGCAGATCCTTTGACAATTCTTTTGCTTTCGCCATGACTCAGAATCCAGACACGTCAGTGCAGCACTGGATGAAAGATGCAAGGGAGTCCAGAAACTCACTGACCTTTTATGCACACTCACTGATTACAAGCACACAGATCACAGATGAGGATGGTTGCCTTTAGTAGCCATTCAAACCCGTTTGTGTTAACTTGTGTGCATGTTATCAGGCCAAAGGGGCTGATTCAGAGATGCACTTACCCCTTTTTTTTAGGTGGAAGTGTACAGCTCGGCTATACCATTTTGCAAAGTAAGGGGTGTTAATTATTTTAAAAAAATTTGCATGCAGGGAAAATACATTAATTTTACACATAGAACTAAAATACTGCATAGCTTTATGTTTATTCTATAAAATAGAGTTGAGCTAAGACACTTCACCTCCTAATTTTATTTCTGGTTTTACAATTTAAAGCTGCCTCCCCTTGTCATTCAACATGGTACTGCTCAGGTCCACACTTGCACCTAAAAAAAGGTGAAAGTGCAACTCTGAATCCGCCCCAAAAATCTCCAGGGTATGTAAACTTTTGATCAGGGTCATTTGGATAGTTTCTGTTGTCATTATGATTTAAAAAGAGTAAACACAGTTGTTTGACAACAGATGGCTTCACCCAACCACTAACCATGAGTGAAAGAAAAGTTTGGGAGTTATCATTCATATTCTCGGACAAATGGCCAGAAAATCACAATTTCTGCTAGGGTATGTAAACTTATGAGCACAGCTGTATATTTATATTTTTTTTCTCTTGCTAACTGGCCTGTACTTTACTTTTAAGAGTGGGCCAATCCTTCAGTCATGCTGCTCCAAGAAGAGGCTGACTGCAGCGCACTGGTCGTTATCCAGGCCTGGCGTGTTGTTCGTGGGCAAAGAAGATGGAAACTTGGATATATGGGATTTACTGGAGAAAACGCACGAACCGTCTCAGACACAAAGCATCTCGGCAGCCGCGATCACTTGCATCAAACCCACAATTGTCTCAGGTTAGCAGCTCTGACGTGTGAAGCCAGATATTGTTTAAGATAAAAGAAAAACCATGTCCAGTGCTCAGTACCAAACATTATATAACACCGTGTCAGCACACACCTATAAATGGTTCACCTTATAGGTATATTGGGCCCACCATCAGACTCCTCCTGTAGGTTAGTCCCTAACTGTGTTGCAATATGTGTGCTCAGAATATCAGTGGTGAATCAAATCCTCCTTTTGAAAAGTATGCAGCAGCCCTATTGAGGGGGAGTCAGGTCCTCGATCTGTGTCCCCAATTCTTTAGTCCCACAAATTTTGTGCCTTCAATGCATTTGGGAATCTAGGTTCTGCAAAGGGCCGCGGTTATTCTGAAAGGTGAAAATAAGCTTTTACTAACCTTAAACGTGTACTTTATGTTGCAGTAAAGCAGCATTTCCTAGCCTTGGCCGACGACAGTGGAACACTGCACGTTCTAGAAATCCCCTGGACCCTACGTCACCCCTCTGCCAATGAGGTTTGTGCTGCAGCTGCTTGATTTGATCCGCAAAGTGTTACTTGACCTGATTCCATAGACGGTAACTGATCCTTCCCCAAAAAATAAAGAAAAATAATAAAAAAAAAAAAGGCTGAGAACCACCAGTCTAGAACGTTCTAATTTTAACCCTGTTTTGATTGCTCCAGACCTATGAAACGAAGGATTTGCTGCCGTCACTCCAAATTGCACAACTTCTTGGCGTTTTGTTTTCTAACATAGGAAATATTCACTAAGAATGGCGGATACGTGACATAAGTCCGCACGGATTCGCAGTTATACGCACATACGTTATGACACTCCCCTCGAACAGAGATTTTTGTTGACTTACGCCTCCATAGGGCCCCCTCATCTCCACAGGCGTATTTACATGCCTAAGTTGCCCTCAAAAGGCCAATTAAATGTCTCTTTCCACCCACTTTCATGTAACTTAGCATGTACGGAAGACAGCCACGCCCCTCCATACTATGGGCCTGATCCAGAGCTACGATGTAGCGCTCAGCGTTGTATCGTGGACTCCCCCTGCCCCCAGCGTACTTATCCTCGCTTACGCTGGCCAAAGGCTACCTTAGCTTCAGCCGGCATAAGCGAGGGTAACTACGCTGGGATGGCGGCGTTGTTACAATAACGCCGCCCTCCCAGCCTCATTACCCTCCATCCTCTCCGCCTCCCTACACTAACCACAGCGTAGTAACGCTGGGGGACATACCCCTCCAGCGTTCGGGCGTTGCCGTAGTTACGCCGGGCAACATTTGATCGGCTTTTCAGACGATCTTACGCCCGTTGTAGTTACTACGGCTGGCATAGCTCTGGATCTGCCCCAACGGGCCTGATCCAGACCTACGGCCGCAAGCGATCGTACGCAGATCGTGTACGCAAAAACGGGCAAAAAAAACGCACTGTGTGTGTGCAGTATGACAACTTCCGGTCGTCCGAAGGACATGAGCGTACAGCGAGCGTATTTTCAGCGTATTTTTCACACAAGGGGCGTGCGTTTTGTACGACGATAGTCTGGACGCTGGAGTTACTACACAGAGGCGGGTGGATCTGCCGGGCCTGATCCAGACCTACGGCCGCAAGCGATCGTACGCAGATCGTGTACGCAAAAACGGGCAAAAAAAACGCACTGTGTGTGTGCAGTATGACAACTTCCGGTCGTCCGAAGGACATGAGCGTACAGCGCAGCGATTTTGAGCGTATTTTTCGCCCAAGGGGCGAGCGTTTTGTACGACGATAGTCCGGACGGTTGCGTTACTACACAGAGGCGGGGATAGCCATTTAAATTGCACAGTATGGGCGTGCTAAGCCCCGTACGACCAGCGTATCGGTCCGAAAATTCGTACGGACGCTGGAAAAAGTTAGGGTAGGGTTCAGCCGCCG
>WWET01002305.1:93777-106402 GCA_011038615.1 Limnodynastes dumerilii
ATAATAAGATATATCCAAGGTGCTAGTTGATGTCAAGCCCATGTCACTAGACGGTGAAGCAGGACAGACCGGGCAAGTAAAGCAAGTTCAAACAAATAGGTTACTCATTGATCAATGACACATATGTACTTGTTAAGCATTATGGGGAAAGTTATTGCTTATTAAGCACTTATAGTTCAAATGGGTAACTGGCACCACAGTCATGTTCATCAGTGATCACTTTTGAGGGAGTTTGTATAAAAGACCAGGTTTTACATCACACTGGATCAAGCCAAGGGGAGACCTGCACAGGCTTTACGATCCTAGGAATCCACCTTAAAACTTCCAAGCTGCCTTCATTTAAATCTGGACAGCACCAACATCTGAATGAGGTGTAGAGGTGCTTAGAGCACACTTACTGTGATATTTAAATACCTCCCACCCAATCGTCAGCAAGACTTCCAGATGCTAAGAGTCCAAACGTGAATGCTCTCTGCTCACATCCTGGGACTCTGGGTCCAATCCTCTATGTCTAATGATTTCCGATCACTCAGACCCGTTACAACAGGACGTCCAGCACGACGCAACTCCTTGCACCCAATTCTCGCAACTCCCCGACCCAGCAGCTGTATTGTCACACCGAGCATTGTACATTTCATCTTTTTAGTGCTGGAAGAAAAGCCTGTGTGTGTCTCCGGGCCGACAGCTGCCAAGAAATAAAATTACAAACAGGAAGTCAATCTATTAAAAGGCCTCTATTTCGTTAGCTGGAGGTATGACTGCCAAGCCAGGACTGCTAATCCCCAAATGCATGACAGAAATACCATCTGTGTTTGCTTTAAAACAAAGGAAGACTTGTTACTTTACTCAATGTGTTCTTGGGAGAAAGTCTTTGCAAGGAGAACGTTGCTCTGCCATAAGAACCCTCTTTACTAGAATGCTACATATACTGGGTTCTATGGAAGGAATCTACAGACGCACAAGCAGAGACTGCAGGAGCCTGTACATTTTACTGAAAAGGCCTCGTTCACTTGTTGTCCTCTGCTCTGGTCATTCTTTAAGCATTTGCACATTTTATCCGGACACCTCTCTGGTTGCTTATGTGCGTAGAGTATGGCATGGCAAGAGTTAATCATTACCCAATAAGAAACCAAGCTCAAGGAAGTGTTACTATAACTAACCACCAATCCCAGCATATTAACAGGGTACAGGAACAGGGTCTAAAGCGTTTTCATTTACAGAACTAACGAGCCAATCGTATGATTCCATTTGGTCTGATATTGCAGGTGTGTACACTCCCACACTCATGATTGGTTGTGATAAGATTGGTCGCATCAGGCGATTTGTTTTTTTTATGAATGTCCTAAAAATCGTGATCACCGATGGAACAACGTCAGACATGTAGGCAGTGTGTACGCAGGGGGTGTGGGTCCCTTCGGCGGAAGGATATCGCGCATTGGTCCCAGCAGAGATGCGGCGGAAGGATATCGCGCATTGCAAAAGTGAATGGGTGAAGTACGCAGGTTCGATCATCTTTCCGACTCTTCCATCAGTCTTCGGTAGGCAGATATCTGTACAGTGTGTACGGAGCACTGATTGTTTCAGCAGATGGTTAGGAGAGAGGATGATGGTAAATTGGTGTGTATGTGGGAATCGGCTGCTCTTTGGGACTTGCAATCATCAGTGATACAGTAAGAGCCATCGCATCTTATGTATGATTGCATAGGTGTGTGCACAGCTTTACTTGGTCTGAAATAAGTTTTAATCTCTCTGGGCATTTTTGAAGCTTATTACTGCGTTTGGAATCTGAAGACATTAACAAAACATGAAGGACAATGAGTGAATCAGACTCATATCAGGAACTGCAAGATTACCAAATCAGACCGCACACAAGCAGACTCAGGAGATGTGTGTCCTGGTTTTCCCTCACACCTAGCCCAAACTGGATTGATAAGCATGTACAAACAGGACACAATAATTGTCCACAAAATCAACATCTTATAGGTGAATAGTTTACATCTCGCAGCTGCTGATTACCAATACACACGTCTGCTTTCAGCCATGTCCCATTTAAAATGCATTGCCTTCCCCTGTCCGGTTTAGTAGTGTTACCAAAAGGAGAGAAGTATTGCTATAAGCATGGTATGTGTGTAACAAGCCTACGAGTAACGGTCACACACTGCATTTCTCTCTATAATGAGGGTTACTGATTTGTGCTCTACAGCTGTGAGCAGTAGAGAATCATGCAGAGGAACGTCGCATCACCTCCCGATCAGGTCAATAAAAGCGTGAATTGAAAAACAACTAAGAAAAAACTACTTCTGATTAAGATACACGGTATACCCTCCATTTTATAGCATGCTGCATGGTGGCTCAGTGAGTAGCACTTGTGTCTCACAGTGGTGAGGTCATGAGTTCGATTCCTGCACAGGGCCTAATCTGTGTGGAGTTTGTATGTTCTCCCTGCATCTGGGTGGGTTTCCTCCCACACTCCAAAAAAAAAATGCTGGTAGGTTAATTAGGTTAATATTTCAGCAGCTAATTAACCTGCTGAAATATTAACCTATATGTGCGTGTGTGCATGTGGGACCTTAGAATGTAGCTCCAGTGGGGCCGGGACTGATGTGAATGTGAAACATTCTCTGTAAAGCGCTGTGTCATCTGATAGCGCCATATAAACACCTGTCAATAAATAATAATACTGCAGTCAGTAAATATGGCTTCCCCAAAGCTGTCATTTACAAGAGCAATGCTGCGGTATGCATGCAGGGAATGTGTAGCACTGGAGCCAAATAAAACAGTAATTACTTTCCTCGTTGAACAATACAGAGTGTCATTCTTTCATTTCTCAATTCCTCCTCTAGTGACTTTTACCTTGTTAATCCCTGGACAAAGAAATATTGTAGGAACTGGGGGATGGCCTTTGCCCTCCGCTAATCCTCCCGCAAGCTAGCTGCTAAATTACCTCTGTTCCAGGTCCCAGTTATTTTTTCTGGGTTTAAGCTGGTCGGACCCTCACTGCCAGGCTGCCTCTGCTGCATTCTCTTCCGCGCAGAGCAAATTTAGACAGCTAGCAAAAAGAGCCGTCCACTTCATTAATTCCTCATTTTTCAGAGCCAGTGAACTGTTAAGTGTATGACATGCTTTACTTGGAATCAAATTCACATGGGTGAAGACAGACATGATGAAACGGCACAACTATGAGCCTACCCCCCCCCCTCGCCGTCACTAGAGGACCATCCCGTTTGATAATACACAAACACAACCAGCAATCGCACATCTGCAACAACAAACAGGGTCCGGTTTGTATAAACTTTACGTAGACACCCATTAAAGTTGGCAGCAGTGGAGGAGACCTCGTCAGATGGTGTCAGCGTCCCCTTGTATGTGGCACTGGGCCAGGAAACGATACATAAAATCAATGAGATCACTTTCACGCGTGTTGGTAAAGGCAGCCGGTGGGTAACCCGGGCAGGATCGTCTGCTGACCTTCACGGGACAAAGGCAAACAGGCGGGCCTGTCCAATCTGCTGGAAAGATTATAATGACACGAGAGGCCTGTGTGTTAATTATACACACGGGTCATATCAAATGAGAAGGGGGATAGAATATGTGCACGATAAACACTCATCACTTATGCAAGAAGCCACTGTTGGCTTGATTATTCCCATGTATTTATTTAACACAGATGAGATAAAAGTACAACATTTGTACAATTGTTTACAATTGGCTCTGAGATTAATGGATGGAATCCGTAACTCAGACATCTGTGCAATCACTTCACTAACACACACACACACACACACACACCCCCCCCTACCATAACATTTACAACTTGCATGCGCAGATGTAACGTTAAAGAAGAACCTACGCAAGAGGCTTGCGTTAAGTAACCTGACGCTAATAAACAGGATCAGGCCCCTTGTTCTTACATCTGGGTGTGATGGAACACGGTCCAATTGGGTAACACAGAGGAGTGCGCGGGATGGAGAAATGGAGGGAAAAAACGTGATTCACACAAACAGAAATAAGATTATAAAAGAAAAAAAAAAACGTAAAACTCAAAGATCAGAAATGTGTCTTAGAAGCAATAAAAGCACTGGAATGACAAAAACAAGAATTTATAATAATTAATACATATTTCTAGGAGATTCTTGAAGAAAACTCTGTAATACGTTCAGGGAGGCGAGCGAGGCGGCCATGTTTCAGCCCGGGAGTCTCATTACCTGTTATGACATTAATGTCAGGGTATTCGCTCTCGCACAGTTTCACCGCTTTGCTGTCTCTCTCAAACGCCTCCCGTAATTCTTTCTTCACAGCGGCAGATCCGCAGAGCCGGTAGAGCCCCACCACCTTGAACACAAAAACAGTCATTACAGAAGTGTTTTACAAACAGGACAAGCTACAGACCGACGGGTCCCAATATGCTAGGATTCATGTGATCTATGGTTGTTATTGTATCAAATAAGACGACACACATCTGAACAAACAGACTGAAAGCCATAGATGCTCTTAATAAGTGCATTCCAGCAAAACCTGTAAATATGACTAAAATATATGTATAGCCTCATCAATCAGATGCTCCCTTCCATTTCCTATCCCCTAACAAGAAGATGATATATTTAGTAGGTAAGCGCTTTCACGATTTCCCCTATTTTCCACTGTTCGAAAACAGGAGAAATCATAAAACAGGAACCCCCCGATAAACGTACATGTTCCCCAGTTTTCAAACCATTTTGCAAGGATCTGGGAAAATCGTGTAATCATATAGACGCGGAGCCAATATAAGCATCAACACAGCGGCGATTGGATTGTTTATGTATACTAACCAATCTGATTATGGGACGAAGGCAAGATAATGGTAGAGTGTGTACCCGGCATTACTGTGATATAGTGTTATATAGGGTATTACACAACATATAAACATAACAGATGCTGGCTATGAACGTTTCTCACTAGACAATGCCAGTCCTGTCTCAGAAGCAGAGATGCTACAAGACACCGGTTCTATAACGTGCTATGATAATAAAGGAGTATAGTTCGCCGGAATCACGGCAGATCACTTTGCGGTAATGAAACGCCGGCTGATGACAGTTTGTCATTCCTGTGACTACGGTGCAACGGCAACAGGTAAGTATTCTTCATTCTAACCATCCCAGTTCACGCAACCTAACATTAACCCTCCACTCTCTACAGCCTAAAATTTAACCGTCCCCTAGCCATTCTCACCCAGTAGCCTAACCTTAGCCCTTCCCATCTGCAGCCTAACCCTAACCATCCCTGCCCCGCTGCCTAACCTTAACCCTCCCCCATCTGCAGCCTAACCCTAACCATCCCTGCCCCACAGCCTAACCTTAACCCTCCCCATCTGCAGCCTAACTATAACCATCCCTGCCCCACAGCCTAACTTTAACCCTCCCCCCTCTCTGCAACCTAGCCCTAACCAGGAATAATGGGCACTGTATCCGTTCTGATTTAGAAACCTCATTTATTTAAAACCTTCGGCACGGATAAAAGAGGGTGGCTGTAACGGTATTGTTGCAGCGGAAACTACACCCCATCCACAGCACAGTAAGAAAGTTTTCTTTAGAACGTTACCATAGTTAAGGGATAAGCTTTCATTTTAAGAGAACTGCGTTTATGTAACGTCAATGCAAAATAATAGATCCTCCCTAGATGTACATTTCCAAATAGTGAATACCCAGCAATACAGACACTGCTAGGATACACAAGGACACCGTGCAGCTAAGAAAACACCACAAGTGTTTAAACAGACTTTGAACCTTGAATGGACAAGCTGCGTGCAAGTTTGGTCACCCAGTAACCGAGTAACGCTCCCCCCCCCCCCCCAGCGTGGGGGTATCTCCCATCGGGCGGCTATCTGCCATCGACATGTGCAAACATTTGTGTACAAGGACAGCTTGCCTAATCCAGAACACCTGCCAGGTGTTAAATCAGGAGCCATCAGTTTCCCCCTGTGTAAATAGTGGGTGCTGGTTGTGTTGATAGACGCGCAGAGGCAGACTGAGGTACAGGATTAATGAACGAGGACGAGCCAATTTTATTCTATTCCGGTTGTGTGCGAAATGAAGTCAATCTGCGCCATAAAGGGCTCGATCCAGACCTACGTTTCCATTACGTTTCATCGCGTAGCGTATTTTCTATGCCCTCCCCTCGCTCGTACGTATTTTGCGCCTTCCAAACCCTACCGTAACTTTTCAAAACGCAACTCCTGTCTGCCGTAATGGCCGCACGTGCGCAAGTGTCTAAGCACGCCAATACCGTACAATTTAAATGCCTCACCCCGCCTCCAAAGCGTAATTATGGGTGTTGTGTGCCTGGCACGCCCCTTTGTTCCTAGTTACGCAGTTGATACTAGGCGGGTATGTTCGTTCAGAGTTACGTACCGCAACATCTGTTGCGCACATGCACAGTGCATACGAAACAGTGTTTTTACATCTCCAGCTAGTGTAAATACGCCGGCGGACGTAGCTCTGAACCTGGCCCAAACTGAGGAATAACTAGTGTTCTCGGAGAGAATTACAAATTATTTGTGGAGCCAATCAAATCACTGGGTTGTAATGAGGTCACTGGCTTCTGGAAAGTGGATAGGCTGCGGTCTACGGACTATTGGTTCAGATCATTAAATTACTGTAAACAAGGGTCAGCATGGTGGCTCAACTCACACCGCAAGGTTCATTTCCCTGAGTTCAATTCCCAAACTAGGCCTCATCTGTGTGGAGTTTGTATGTTCTTCCCATGTCTGCGTGCGTTTCCTCCAGGTGCTCCGGTTTCCTCCCACACTACACAAAACATGCCTATAGGTTAATTGGCTGCTGACTGAAATGGACCCTAGTATGTATATGTTAGGGAACTTAGAATGCACCCCCAATGTGGCAGGGACTAACGCGAATGTGAAATATTCTCTGCAAAGTGCTGTGTATTCTGATGGCGCTATATAAAAGCCTGTTAATAAAATAAATATCTAATGAACATACACTTGGAAACAGTAGAGAGCGTTACCCAGATTTACAAAACAAGGAAAGAAAATTTTAAATGGTCCCCAGCTATTAATCTTTTTCCTGCCAACAGATAATATAAACCATAATTAAAAGGATTGTCTCTAACATGACTGCATTGATTGGCTTAGAAAGATTTAATGCAGGCAGTATAACAAGATAACATCCACCAAGCAAATCCTATCCTCAGCTATTTTAGCCACACAGACATTGTAAATAACTAGCTTAGGATAACAGCCCATCAGAGACGGACATGGTAAATTACCATACGATTTCTGGGTTGATATTTATTTTATGTATTTTATTATTATTTATTTAAATTACTTCAATTAGTATCCCTGCTAGATTCTCCATCTTTTTATTGCTGTAAATAACGAATGACTGTTAATGTAATATCTGTATAACGTAGGGCTTCCCAAAGCATGGGCAGCAGGTTGCTACAGTGACCAGAAATTTGGACCTGGTGCCCGAAACAAGTCAGACCTGAATAGTCCGCGCCTGTTACCAGCCGTCTACCTATTTGTGTGATCAGCTCACATCCAGAGTTAGCAGTGCAGCCTTGGCCACAGACATGACCTGGTCCGCCGCTGCGAATATGCTCTCTGTGCGGCAGACCAGGCAATGTTTATGTCCAGTGCTTGCAGGCACTCTCTGGGAGAGAAGCGCCTAGCGTGACCTATCTAAGGTACTTACTCATACTATACTTATATGGAGAGCCAACAAGCGTGGAGCAGAAAGGAAGTCAGGAGACTTTAAACGGTAACTGAAACGAGGAGGGGCTTGGAGCGTGTGAGTGTAACTTAACATTTCACAGAGAGAAGATATATATATCCTACTGTTAAATATAACTCTTATTACTAGACTCACAATAAAAAAAATTGCTTTCTGGAGATTATACAATTCCCTGGATGCTCAGCAAAGACAAAATGGGTGTATACATGCATGCATGCATGTATATATACACACATGCATGCATGCATGTATGTATATATACACACACACACATATTATATTACATATACACACACCCTTACACCTGCCAGACTTCCCTGCATACACTGTGTCTGATGACGCTGTGAGAGAATTGTCTGGGACAGAGGTGCAATGCTGGCTGTCCCTGAAGTTTCAGCAGATTAGGGATTAGTGGTTGCAGGGGGAGTTCCCCTGTGGATAATCTGAAGGGGTTCTCTCCCCCCACACACACTGTCTGCCAGATGATACAGGTAGAAACCACCTGCAAATTATCCACAGAGGAGCTGCACCCGTGGACAAATTCCACGCCTGCTGAAACTACCAGCCTTGCGCTTCTGTCCCAGTTATTTCAGCAGGTGATCAGGAGACCTCCCCCACAGATTCTCCTTCACTGCACCCCAGTCGATAAAGTACCATCATTCTAATGGCCGTGGCGACCGGTATTTGTTGAAACCTGGTGTAATATGTTGGGGTTAAGGCAAATAAAATGGATTGAAAAAGTATCATCATGGTAAGAGAGAATCTCAAAAATCAAAGGTCACCATGGTAAAAACCCAAGCGCTGGGTAAATACAGTTATTTTCCTACACAATTTTCATTGTCACACATTGAACCATAGGAGAAGCAACTTTCCCATGTCACGGCTAGAGATAAAGACATCATAAAGGTACCTGACAGCCTCTCTTTTCAATCTCCACAATACATTTTTCCATAAGGAGCGGGACCATTAATCCTGCGTTTTCTTTCTCCACGACTTGCCGTGCGTCCACGCCAAATATCACGGGATCGCGGTCCACTCCGAGGCGGTCAGAGGAATTCTCCCACTGCTCCATGAGACTCAGCTTTGCGTAGATTAAACCTCGAGGTTCTAATTTTACTGCCAACTGGTGAGTTTTCGTCACCCTAAAAAGTGCTGGCAGAATAACCGTCCCGTGGCAGCAAACTCTGTTTTTCTTGTGGGTGGGATCCCAACTAAACACAATCAGTTTCAAGTGCTGGGCATTTTCCAGCTCAATGTTGAACGTGTGATCCATGCCCAAGAAAGAAGTCCTGCAGGTCATGAGTGCAGTCCTTGCTTTATTTACAGAATCCACCTGCATAGCACAAAACACATCCTTGGAATCTATCTTCGATGGCTTTAAATCCTCTGCCCCATAAAAGTGGACGCTCATTAGTCCTGACACGTATTGAAAACACCTGGGTTGGTCGGAAAAGCTGTAGTGTCGAAACGCGTCGATATCCAAATCCGACTTTGCACTACTGCTCGAAAGGGCCTCTTTTCCCTTTGTGGACCTATTCTCTGCCCTGTGTTTCCCCGATTTAGCTATGAGTTCGGGAGAGTCGCCGTCACTGAGGTAACCTCCCTTACTTGAGGATTTGGAAGTGCCTGAATTTTTCTTCTTGTAGCTGGAAGACACGCTGCTGTCGAGGTGGTAACGGCTGATCACGTTCCTGCTGGCGGCGGCGGCCTGCCCAGAAGGAGATAGCGGCGCTGAATGGCTTACGTCCTGACAATTCCTTTTTGAGGTGGAAGGTGCCTGGTCAGAACTGGAGTGGCTCGATGTCCCTTTGACGCTCAGCTTTCTGCTCAGCTCCGGTAACTTTTTCATTCTCATGGAAAGTTTCCGGACTGTCCTGGGGGATTTGATTTTATCTGGGAGAGACCAATTAATGCTTCCGCCTTTTTTCAATGGGTTGGGACTGCAGGGAGGGGAAAAGTCAGTGGGTGCTGCCAAATTAGCCTTCAGAATACTGTGAACTCCTGGTTCTGGAAAAGAAAAAAAAAAAGTAAGCAAATAAATAAAATAAAAGCATAGAATTTAGCAACACAAGTACACGATATTACAGACATTCAGCACTTTTATTTATTTTGTAGTCACAGCAGGAGCCAAGTTAAATTAACATTGGAATTTACTTTCTAACCAATTTCCTTTAGCTTTATCTAATGCTGTACATACTTTACAGGGAATTGGACTCAATGGACCGGATCCAGGAGTTCAGAGTGCCGGATTTTCACAGTAAATCCTTGCTGGCAAAGGAAGGCCACTCCCATCACACACGCAGACTTACCATAGGTGGACCCTGCCTTAATATTTCGATCCGTGCTCCTTAAAATAGGGGTGGCTCAGAAGTCTGGACTCAACAGACGGCACTTAGAACACCCTAACCGTACAATCCCCCTCCATGGTCTCTGTACCCTGTTCTGTCATTGGAAATGCTTGGATGTATGGAGGATGTAAGTAAGGCATTTGTCTGAAGAAAGGAGTACATAGATATGCAGCAACGTCCATTGCAGGGAGTAGTACAGATAGGGATCAGCCGAAGCCGTGCGTCACGCAGTGTGGTTTTGGCTAATCCCTGTCTGTACTACTCCCTGCAAAAGACGCTGCTGTACATCTATGTACTATGCTGTTCTAACGGCTTTAAAGTATACCTTCACAGCAGCTTTGTACATCGATATGCAGCTTTGAAGAATAGGGAGCCGGTCAGCTTGCTGATTGGTTCCCTTAAAATATCGGGAGCTTGATTTCAATCAAACATGTCAAAAGACCAAATAATCGTATAGAGATTTTCTTGTGCGTTTATCTGGCGTTTGAAAAATTGATCTTGGCCGTGAACTACAGCGATTATTTGCCCGATCACCCTGATAATTGGGCCGATAATCGCTCTAGTGTATGGCCAGCTTAAGTAACGTCCTTCATATAGGGATTTCTACTTACGTTGTTTGCCCACCCAGATCCCATTATCACCCTAACACCCAATAGCTGAAGTTGTTTGCCTGACTGCTGGGGTATGTAGGGCACGGGGAAGAATCTTCTGTAAGAGAATGTTTCTTAGGCCATGGTCAGGTCTATGAAGACCCATATAATTCAGCAAAACTTATGATTATTAAATACGAAGGAACGTATGAAAAAGTCAGAGCTGTTAAATCTATTTAAACTCAGATTATAACACTGCAAGAAACAGAAACCGGTGAACACAGCGTGTGGGTTTTCTTATTGATTTGCTAACTCTTTAGCCTGCCGTCAGAAACCATAAAGGTCCCAAGTACAGTTCCGCTAAATATTTGTCTTGTTCCGTGCTCAGGCGTGAAATTTCACACATCTATCCTGCGGGACGTGGTCGTGCGTTCTCAGCCCAACGCATCACTAAACGTTCTATTCATTCAGACAAACCCGATACCTGTAAAAGTGCTATCGCTGGGTCTTCACACCTCTGAAATAGTGTATTTTGCCACAACACTTGAACCCAAAACCAAACCTTGGATACGACTGCTGGAAAACAAGCGCAGCACACAGCACAGCTGTGCTTCTATGCAGAACACGTTTTGCTTCTGCAATCTAACGATTCTATGGTTTAAGCAATTAGATTGTGCAAGAGACAGAGATATGTCATCCCGTATTACTGATAACAGCTGCAGCAGACTCCACACATAGCAACGTTCTCCATCTGTCTCGCAGCCGTCTCCGAACAACCTCACAAATCATACGGCTTATCATAGCTGTCAAGGCAGAGACCAGCATTCTAAACCCTTACCCTTAACATGCTGCCATCTAGACAATGAATTAGTCTGAAAGATCTAACTGACAGCAAGCTGGACACTTCTGGCCCATACAGGAGACCAATCAACATCAACCTACTGCAGATGCCAAAGAGCCCAAAGAGTAATCATGGCAAATGAATGTAGGGAGGAACAGTGTGAGATGCTGTGTGTGTTGCAATAGCTGTAATGCTACAGAAAACACCTGGTCTATTACACGGTAAGTGCAGTCCTGCTCCATCTGTTATATGTGCACAATGAACGATAAGGGAGCACCTCGCACTGCCTAAAATCAGGACCGTTATCCGTATTCAACACTTCACCCTTACAGGTCTGGATACACTATGCAGAGCTTCCAAACAGTCTCCTCATCAGTCCAATAGACAACAATCTACCATCAGCAAGATTACAGAAGCATAAAGTAAATATAGGACCCATTTTCTGATTGTAACAAGACCTCCAAACTATTGCTTTGCAGCCGAAGAATCATATAGAGCACTGTTACCATACACCCTGTCTCTCTCCGTAGTAATATCCCCTCAGTCCTGGTAGTAACACTGCTGTGTGACTGATCATACAGAGCACTGAGCACTGTTACCATACACCCTGTCTCTTTCCATAGTAATATCCCCTCAGTCCTGGTAGTAACACTGCAGTGTGACTGATCATACACAGCACTGAGCACTGTTACCATACACCCTGTCTCTCCATAGTAATATACCCTCAGTCCTGGTAGTGACACTGCTGTGTGACTGATCATACACAGCACTGAGCACTGTTACCATACACCCTGTCTCTCTCCATAGTAATATCACCTCAGTCCTGGTAGTAAGTCCTGGTAATTGCTGTGTGACTGATCATACACAGCACTGAGCACTGTTACCATACACCCTGTCTCTCTCCATAGTAATTTCCCCTCAGTCCTGGTAGTAGCACTGCTGTGTGACTGATCTGATCCAGCACTGAGCACTGTTACCATACACCCTGTCTCTCCATAGTAATATCCCCTCAGTCCTGATAGTAACACTGCTGTGTGACTGATCATACACAGCACTGAGCACTGTTACCATACACCCTGTCTCTCTCCATAGTAATATCACCTCAGTCCTGGTAGT